>WBNM01030937.1:838-24459 GCA_013399055.1 Ramphastos sulfuratus | reverse complement strand
TGTAATTCACCATTGCCTTCTGCCACAATCAGAAAGGAGCTCCTTGAGTCCATCTCATGGACAAGCAGCACAATCAACTGCAAGCAGTGTACAGATCTTGTCTTCCAATTCAATTCATGTTTATCTATTGTTGCTGGTAACTTCTAGATCTTCTATTATTATCTGTTTCCATATCTGTATAATGTTTCCATGACTGTTCGAAGAACCAATTATTATTAAAATTGGTGGTGGTGGTGGTGGGGCAAGGCTCCTGAATATCAAAACTAATAAACAATATTAATTTTGGAAAAATATCATCTCACATTAATTACCCCTCCATAACAGACCTTTGAGATCATTGAGTCCAACCCACCACCTTCCATCTTCTAATTAAATCATGGCACCAGTTGCCTCATGCAGCCTCCTCTTGAACACCTCCAGGGATGGTGACTCCACCTCCTCCTCAGGCAGCCCATTCCAATGCCAATCACTCTGTGAAGAGCTTCTTCCTAACATCCATCCCAAACCTGCCCTGGTGCAGCTTGAGGCTATGTCCTCTTGTTCTGTCCCTGGTTGCCTGGGAGAAGAGACCAACCCCACCTGGCTACAACCTCCCTTCAGGCAGCTGTAGAGAGCAATAAGGTCTCCCCTGAGCCTCCCCTTCTCTAGGCTGAACAGCCCCACTGTGGCAGGCAGATCATGCTTTATTTGGAAGTTATTAGGAAGGCATGGCTTCCCAGTAAGTGCTCCTCACAAGCTCCTTCTGAACAAGGATACATTTAGCATAAGAATTTAGACTCTGGAGTTACTGAACTTTATGAGGTTGGCTCAGCTTCACCATGGAACCCTTTGCTTAGAGCGTTTCAGAGGTCTGGCTTTGTAAACATATGTGAACAAACCTGCCAAAAATAGAAGTGAGATGCCACACCATTTGTTAAAAATAATTTTCTATTGTTAAAGTGTTTCAAGAATCTTTCTGCCATAGCAACAAAAGCAAAAGACTTGCTTATTACGTTTTATATGTCACAGAGGGGAAATGAAACCAAGCAAATATTGTGCTCAACATCAAACCATGCACATCAAATAGAGGGGGGAAAAAAAATAAAATCTAATAAAGCTGTATTCTCACTTGTGAAACAAAGAAGCAAAATCTTTGGAGATACAGCCCAGATATTCCCATCCAGCCATCCCAGGCTGTTGCTGGGAGGCCTATGCATTCAAACAGGACAGCTATCCAGAATGCTAGTATGGCAGAGAGAATGTTGAATGCATGACAGAAATAGGTGTTGTATTAAAGTCCAAAACAAAAGTGGGTTCATTCACATTAAAAATCTACAAGTTGTTGGGGTTTTTTTCCCCATTTGTAAGAGAAGCACATTCAGCCTCATGCCCTTCTCCTCAGCAGCTGCAGCCTCACTGTACAAACAGCACGAGATAAGCAGCGCCAGTTACACAGTACACTTATTTGTGGATGGACCCCCAGGCTTTTGTCAGTCAGGCTTTTCAAGGAGGTTGGAAAAAGCACCAGGGGCATAAATCACAAGAAAAGAAACTATTTCCCAAGATATTTCAAAAATCACTTAGGAAACAAAAGCAAGTAAACAGCAGATTTAGAGGATTTTAGTGTCAGTTTGCAGCGCGCCTTCAACTTACAAGTTTCTTAGATTTAGTTCTCCCCCTGTAATTGCTGAGATTGATTTTCACTAATTGCTAGCTTCTCCAGGGAGTTCCAGTAATCTTCCCACCAAAATCACTGTAATCTTCTCCCTACTGTTTCTTCATCTAGCAACTAATCTAAGTTAGAAAGAACCTGTTCTGGATTTCAGAGGAATCTTATATAGTCATCAGGAAAAAGAATGAGATTTCATGGCAAGACTTACAAGGGGAGGGAGGAACCCTTCCCCCTTTGCCCACAGTTCACAAGTTTACTTTTAATAAAACTGGAGATAATACCTATCATTTTTTTCTTCAGGTGAGTAGCTAATAACTAGTAGCTAACTGCTGAAATAAAGAATGTCTTTTAAGGCTGCATGTTATTAGCATTCAGCTACAGGGGAAAAAAAAGAAGCCTTCAGAGTGAGACACTCGAAAGGTATTGAAATTTCATGGAAAGAAAACACAGGTCTGTGTTGCTGGAAGAAGGAATTAGGAGACTAATAAGTGAGGACTTTGTGTACTGAGGGCTCAGAGCTCCCCAGGAAGTCAGCATAAGCCTTGGCTGCCCAATGTGTTTTAAAATCAAGTTCAATAGTTTGTATTTACAAGAAACAGCAGGAATAGCATGTGGGAGGCTGCCTGCTTTTAGCCTGTATCTGGGCATAGCAGTTGCTCTATCACCTGATTATCCCTTCCCAGCAGAGGTGAGAAATGGAGAGGACAACCACAAGCTGAAATGAAAAAGGATAATGAAATAACAAAGCAGATGCAAACTAAGTGTAGTAACTTATGCTCAGCCCAGTAAAGGTATAGCAGTCACACCAAATGGCATGACTTAGGAGCAGAAAGAAGATGAAAAGGAAAAGCCTCCAAGCAAGAGTCTCCACTCTCCTGGGCAAACTTCACACTGCATAAAGCTCATGGTCTGGGATACACCTGTAGCCAGCACCACTCAGCTGTGCTGGCTGACTAAGAGTGCTGATGGCCTGCAGCCCACTATGGCCTGGCATGCTGGCCCAGCNAACCTTGCTTATACTGTGTAATACGTATTTATATGCACACAGGTATTAGTCCCTCCATCCATGACCCATTTTTCAATAAACTTAATTGAATTAAAGTCTTCCAAACCTGTGGGTTCCATCTGTCAGGTAAAGCTGGGCACAGCAGGATGATGTGCCATGCATCTGGAACCTGCAGTGTTTAAACACTCTGGAGGTGTTAAGAAGAGGCATAGGTGTGGTGCTGAGGAGCATGGTTCAGCACCAGCCTTAGTGGAATTAGAGAATGGTTGGATTTGATGATCTTAAAGGACTTTTTCAACAAATCCTACAATTCTGGTATGGNAATAGTCCCTCCCCAGCCTTCCTGTAGGTCCCCTTCAGATACTGGAAGGCTACTCTAATCATAGAATGGTAAGGTTGGAAGGAGACCTCAAGGATCATCTAGTTCCAACTCCCTGCCATAGGCAGGGACACCTCCCACTAGTACAGGTCACTCAAGGCCTCCTCCAACCTGGCCTTCAACACCTCCAGGGAGGGAGCAGCCACAACCTCCCTGGGCAACCTGTGCCAGTGTCTCACCACCCTCACTGTAAAGAACTTCCTCCTAACATCCAGTTTCAATCTCCCCTCTGCCACTTTAAACCCACTGCCCCTAGTCCTGGCATTGCAAGATCTTATAAATAGTCCCTCCCCAGCCTTCCTGTAGGACCCCTTCAGATACTGGAAGGTCCTTCCTATAAGGTCTCTCTATATACCTACTATAAGGTCTCCTCGAAGCCTTCTCTTCTCCAGGCTGCAGAGCCCCAACTCTTGTAGACTGTGGTAAAAATGCTGTGGGCACTGGTGAGGGAGGTTCATTCTTCATTAATCTGGATGATTCTTGCTGCAATAAATAACTAGAGAAATGGCAACAAGCAGCTTCATATAAATGTATGTTGCAAATCTTCAGGAGCTCCACCTTTTTCTAGTGCATGCCAAATCTTGGGGCCACATTTCCATCCCTGGGGCAATCCCCACCTCATGGGTGCAGGTGAGGAGTGGAAGGTATCCTCCATTCAAGACAACACTTTGTGCATCCTCCTGAGCAGCTCTGTGGATTTGTCTGATGGGTTTTCAAAAGCAGAGACATTGGCCCATGTGGAGGAAGAGAGATTATCTGCATATTGCCACAGCTGAGTGCCCATGTCACCCACCACTGGTGCCTCATCTTTAACAGCTATGTAATGCTGACGTGTTGGCATGTGATGGTGGTGCACTTGGGACCAATTTGCACCACGTGGGCTGGTAACCAAGTTCATCTGTGTCTAGTGGTGTCTATGGGACATCCAGGTCAGCAAAAATCTCAGCTCCTGCACAGCTACTTCCCTCAGGTCCTTACCATCTTTCTCAAATGCAAATACTTACCCAGGTAGCATACCATGACATCTCCAAAGGGATATCCACCTCTCACATTCAACAGTGGTCACCTCCAGAGAGAGGGGATGTGCCTTTTTTGCCAGATACCTGCCAATGGGAACTTCTCCAGTCATTTGGCCTATCTGCTTGGCTGCTTTACCCTATAAATCCAAACCATTGGCCCCATTACCCAGCACTGGAGCAGCCAAGTCACAAATAGTTCACCTTCACGAGGGGTGTGGTCTTTACATGTATCAAGCAGCTCAGTAAGGGATAGAGATTGAGTGGCCATCCTGATCCTTCCACTTGTGATATCCTTGCAGGACCTGCTTTTTTTCTGTATTTTGTCTCCTCTACAGGGGAAACTGATGCTGGCACTGCTTGTGTCCTTAGGTCAGCTGCATCACCCTTCACCAAGGCTGAGTAGCTGCAATGTTTGCTGTGGGGCTACAAGACCCTTTGCAGAGGTCCCAGCAACTACACCATACACACCTCTATACCAATAGTTTCCTCTAAGCACAGCCAAGATGTTCTAGAGGCCTGACAGTATGAGCAAGGTGGTGGAAGCATCCCAAAGGTATACAAAACTCTTTGCCCACTACAAGGGTTTGGGATCCCTACAGAATGGTAATTAGAAAATAATTTATAGTACTAGAACCTAACACCAAGTCCACAGCAGAGCAGCACCACACACAGGAGTGATAAACTGCACTGAATTGACAATCCACACATCGAAGCCATCCACAGCCTCAAAAGCACTTCTAGAAACAAGTACCAAAGAACTGCACCCAGCAACCATCCTGCTCACATCACCACCATAATGAATGCTTGTCACACCTAAGTCAAATCTGTTAAGAATTCACTCTTTTAAGGTTCTCAAATGGAAAGCCTGTGATCCTCCCAAGGGAGCTAGTTAAGTCACATCCCAAGTAAACTGCCTACATTTAGGGCTAAACTCCAGCAGTTGCTGTATCTCCCAATGGCCTCTTACCAGCATAGAAGGGGAATCAGGAAAAGGAGAGAAGACCCACAGGTTGAAATAAAAATGGATTTAACAAACAGATAAATTGATCTCAATATCATTATAAATTAGATAAAATTATAATCAGCCCAGTAGAGGTCCAACAGGCTAAGGGAAAAGGGGATCCTGGAGCAGAAGAGGAAAGAGGAACGAGGTAAACAGGAAATTCACACCAGGGCTCACCTTTCCTGAGAAAGCCTCCCTCTTCACACTGAGTGTGCTGCTGGGACACACCTGTAGCCAACTCCAGTCAGCTGTGCTGGCTGACTCAGAGCTGCTGATGGTCTGCAGCCCATGGCTGGCCTGGCATTCTGGCTCAGCAACACCAGGACAGAGGTGAAGAACATCTCCATTAGTAAACACAAATGTCTTTGTTACCAAAGCTGTAGGAAAGCAGAGTTAAGCCTTCATTCATCTGAACTACAACGCACTGACAGCTTGCTGTCTCCCTGAGTGGCTCCAGGAAGGAGGTAGCATGCTTTTTTTCTGGCTGTCAGAAATGTGCTGAGCAGCTTTTTACAAAAGTCAAATGTTCAGCACTTGGCAAAATAAGGCACATTTCTAGATGCTTGAGAAGCTTGACATTTCTAACACTGAAGCCTTCAATGCCACCTGTGTCACACTAAGAATATGGTTCTTGTGTCATGCCCTCTGATGGCCCTATCACCTATTTAAATGCTAACAAAGCACTGCATTCACCACTTGTCCATGTTAATCTATCAATGCACAGCAGTTCAAATGAGGTTTTTGGTACCTGCTTATCACTGACATCAGCAGGGAGAAACAGGGCACACACAGTCTGACAGCAGCTGTTGCCTGCAGGAGAAAGTTAAATACTAAGTTGTAGAAAACACAGTAATATGTTTAGGTTGAAAAGTGATGCAAATGCAGCCACGTGGCTGCTTTGGTGTTTCTATTCCAATTTCTAAATGCACACATCTTGCAAAGGACTCCACCAAGTCACAGCCAGTGGCAGTCTCCTTACAGTGCTGTAGTTCACAGGACAGCACTGAGAGCTGATTGGGTTGTGGGGAGTCATAGAGTGGTTTAGGTTGGAAGGAACATTAAAGATCATCTAGTTCCAAGCTTCCACTATGGGCAGGGACACCTCCCACTAGACCAGGTTGCTCAAGACCCTCTCCAATCTAGCCTTGAACACCTTCAGGGAGGGGACATCCATGACTTCCTTGGGCAACCTATTCCAACATCTCACTGCCTTCACCGTAAAGAATTTCTTCCTGATCTCCAGTTTAAATCTCCCCTCTTCCAGCTCAAAGCCATTGGCCCCTGTCCTGTTACATCAAGCCCTTGTCAAAAGTCCCTCCACAGCTCTCCTGCAGCCCCATTCTGGTACTGGAAGGCCACGATAAGGTCTTCCCAGAGCCTTCCCAGGCTGAACAACTGCAGCTCTGGCAGCATGAGTTATAGGCAAAAGCCTTTCACACCTATGGACTCTGCAAGGTGGGGAAATGTCATAGACCAGGCTCTCTTCTTCTCATTACAGTTCTCTTAAGAGGGAGAGAATCACAGGATCTCTCTAGCTGCAGCTAGCAAGAGGAGGAGATGCTCACATGTTCCTTTTCAGTTTTCTTCTTCTAGCTTTCAGTAGTCCAGTTAATGCAAATCACCAAGTGGAGGGCTAGATATGAAGTGAAGCAAGCTGACTGTGTAAGAAGTTCAACCTCCTACAGTAACTAAGGAGTTGGTCAATATTATTCAGTGTCAGGATATGTACATTGTAATATATTAGGTCAGATTTTTGGCATGATTTTTGTGCAGGGGTGGTTTGACACATCAAAGGGAATTGCAGCAGACTTGTTTCCATGGAAAATAAGGCAGTTTACCCTGCCAGTTTCATGCTGGCTTCCTTTATTGACACGTGCTACCCAATCGTTACCCACATATGCTGTAGACATGCCTGAGGTAGTTTCAAACCTGAGGAAAAAGTTACAACATCTTCCTAAATATCTGCCAGGTTGCCAAACAAAAAACAAAACCAAACCAAACCAACCAACCAACCAAACAAACAAACAAAAAAAGCAAATAATCATAGAATGGTAAGGTTGGAAGGGACCTCAAGGATCATCCAGTTCCAACCCCCTGCCATAGGCAGGGACACCTCCCACTAGTACAGGTCACTCAAGGCCTCCTCCAACCTGGCCTTGAACACCTCCAGGGAGGGAGCAGCCACAACCTCCCTGGGCAACCTGTGCCAGTGTCTCACCACCCTCACTGCAAACAACTTCCTCCTAACATCCAGTCTAAATCTCCCCTCTGCCAGTTCAAACCCATTGCCCCTTGTCCTGTCATTGCAAGACCTTGTCAATAGTCCCTCCCCAGCCTTCCTGGAGCCCCCTTCAGATCCTGCAAGGCCACTCCAAGCTCTCCTGGAAGCCTTCTCTTCTCCAGGCTGCAGAGCCCCAACTCTCTCAGCCTGTCCTCATAGCAGAGCTGCTGCAGCCCTCTGAGGATCTTCATGGCCTCCTCTGGACCCGCTCCAACAGTTCAAAGAAGCAAACAGCAAAACTAACAGCAACAAAAAAGAAGAAAACTTCCAAGTAGCAGCTACACAATGGATCTAGTTTGGCTTGAACAAATGACAGCAAAATCTGACATGCAGCATACCCCAAGTATTGAAGACTTGCAGGCTCATTTGTGTGTTTGTCAGCAGTTACACACCTTTCAGGTACTACACTGAAAAGGCTTTGGTAAGTAGCAGCTTGCCAGCAGGATTAGAGATTGCAATCTTATGTACAGTAATTATTAATTACAAATTGAAGCTTAGCTTGCACTTTTTGGTTACCTCCTCTCTGGCTGGCTGTCATGATGATGGATTCCTAGGCTTAATTTGTTTAGGTCTACACAGGTTTCGATAGACAGTAGGTAGATGCTGGTAGGTGAAAAAGAGAAGATTCCCACGAGTGCCAAGCACTCAATAAACTCCAGGTGTTTTATGAACTGTGTCTACAGATCACAGTTCAGGAATCAGAAGGAGCATAAATCCTAAAGTATTTGAACTTCTCCTTGGAAGACTGCAGTGGAACTATCAACACGGCCATTTAAGTGAGAAGCAAGTAACTGTAGCAGTCATGCTCCAGAGAGCATGAAGCACCAGTAATAACCCCACCAGTTTCAACATGCCAGCCTGTCCATCTAATGTTAGCTTTTAAACACTAATATATCTTTCAAGGAAAGGGCAAGCCTCAAAGTAAGCAGAAATGTTTCACTTCACAGAGACAGAGAAAAAATCTTGATCTTAAGTTTTGTTTTTGTTTACTAAGATACAAAAGAACATTTTCCAAGTTACTTAGTGGTCTCTGATGAACACAGGAAAAAAAAATACTACAGATCTCAGTCCAAGCTCTACTCAACTTAATGATTTCTGTAACCATGCTGAACACAAAAAAGATGTTTCCTTGTTTAGTGTTTCCATTTGGTTCAGATCAGCCTTCTAGAATTCTAANTTTAAGGAAAAGGTATCAGTAGGAATATTGGCCAAACTTTAAAAAGGCGGGCGGAAAGAAAAAAAAAAAAAAAAAAAAAAAAGTGATTATTCTGCTCCTTTCTTGGGGAAGAAAAAAAAAAAAAAAGCAAGGAGAAAAAAACCAAAAAAAAACCAACCCAACTTACTCATTCCTTCCTAACCAACTTCATTCCTTGGGCCAAGTGAGTAAATAGAACTGTACAAAGATGCCAAATTTGCAAGGCCTGAGTGGATTAAATGTGCAGAAGATAAGCACACAGGTTGGCCATGGGCTTACCCACGGTTAGCTACAAACTGCTGACCTCTGCTACTGCCTCAAAGTGGTAGTGACAATATTTTTTGCGCAGGCTTGAAATTTCTTTAGACACTCCATTTGTTGCAGTTCCTGCAGGAATGATCACAGAATCACAGAATGTTAGGGTTTGGAAGAGACCTTGAAAAATTATCTAGTCCAATCCCCTTGCCAGGTCAGGATCACCTAGGGCAGGTCACACAGGAACACATCCAGGTGAGTTTTTGATATCTCCAGAGAAGGAGACTCTACAACCTCTCTGGGTAGCCTGTTCCAGAGCATATATAAGTTTTTCCTTATGTTCACATGGAACCTCCACTGCTCTAGCTTGCACCCACTGCCCCTTGTCCTACCATTGGAGAACCTGGTTCCATCCTCTTGATGGAACTGCCCTGAACTGCCCTTCACATTCTTGTAAACATGAATGAGGTCACCCCTCAGGGTCCTCTTCTCCAAGCTAAAGAGCCCCATCTCCCTCAGCAGGAAGATGTTCCACTGCCTTCAGCATCTTTGTGGCTCTGTGCTGGACTCTCTCAAGTAGTTCCCCGAGGTCCTTGAGCTGAGTAGCCCAGAACTGGACACAATATTCCAAATGTGGCCTCACCAGGGCAGAGGGGGCAGAGAAACTTTCTTGACATACTCAGCACACACCTTCTCATCCACCCCAGGATACCATTGGCCCTCTTGGCCATCAGGGCACATTGCTAGTTTATGGTGATCTCTGAATCTTACTGATGCTGTGAGACTTGCCCGTGCTGGCTGTGCACAGGCTCTGCATTCATGCTGTGGGGTCCTTTTAACTGAGTTTGTTCACTGCACAGAGTTTTTGACACTCTTGCAATTCCCTCACATTTTTGGCACTTGTCTGGACCGATGCAGTGAATTCAACTGCACTTCAAGGGTGGAATCACACTTCATCAATACCCATTTTTATGTTTGCTCATTTTATATACCACATGCGAAAACCAGTGTGGTCTGACTGCCAGCCCAGTCAGATCTGAGTAGCTGGATGCCTCCCTCTGGTCCACTGCCTCCTCTGACAAGTAAGCAGAGAAGAGCTGTTCAGTTCTCTCTCTCAAGGTGCCTCTCGATGTGTTTGCAAGAGGTGTGTGCATGGCAAGACTCTTGTGCTGCATGAATGAAGAGGGAGGTGAGCTTAGAAGTGCATCTCCTGCTGCATTTGAGTGCAGGTCTGCTTCCAGAGCCAGGAGCTGCTAATGTTGCACCAGTGACTCAGAAAGGTGTTCTAACACCCAGGAGCAATATGTTATGTGATGAGAGGAACCATTCTGAATTCAGATCCCTTCAACCTAGAAGTGCTCTGCCAACTCAGGCACTGACTCAGGAAATTGCCTTTTCTTTTTCTGAAAGAGAAAAGCTCCTTAGTTACTGATGTAGAGACTGGCAGTCCTCTAAACTCAAAAAGTCTCACCTGGTACTCATTGACATAGGGGTAAAGAAGCATGTAACAAACTGGAGTCTCCATCTCAATAAATTGCTTTCTATCATAGAATCATAGAATGGTAAGGTTGGAAGGGACCTCAAGGATCATCCAGTTCCAACCACCTGCCATAGGCAGGGACACCTCCCACTAGTACAGCTCACTCAAGACCTCGTCCAATCTGGCCTTGAACACCTCCAGGGAGGTTGTGGAGCACAGAATCACCCCACGTGATCAAAGATCACGTTGGGTGATTCTGTCCCCCACACCCTCCCTGAGCAACCTGTGCCAGTGCCTCACCACCCTCACTGTGAAGAGCTTCTTCCTAACATCCAGTTTAAACAGCAGCCATCTCACAACAGAGGTGGCTTCATCTTCTACTTATCCAATCACAAGGTCTACCTAGTCCCTAAGGAGTTAGATATTTTAACTTGCAGTTTAGCAAAAGAAACCTTTTATCTACCTCTGGATTCTGAAGTTTTCTGTTGGTTTTGTGAAGTTTTTTTTTTTAAACTTAGTTTTCACTTGGCCAGTTTCACAGATTTGGAAGTTACAGGCTCTCAATTTCCTAACTTTGCTAGAGCCTTTGTAGGTTTATTTGCTTGTATTGCCTAAAGCAGCACAGGATTTTTTGGCTGTGATTTTAGTAGTAAAGATACATAAACTTCTTCTCCCTCACAGGACAATTTGCTCTTTAGCCTCTTTTGGTACACCCCATCTCTTTCCCCCTTCATAATTTCTTTCCAAGACATGTTTTATGCCAATTACCTGATTGAATGCTGTCTTTTGAGGTCCAAAGAGGATTTCAGTGTTTGTGGCCATTTTCAGCAGTTTGCTCCACCTATAATTCTCACTCTTAATCAGCATCTGGTCACCATCTAACACCTTCCACTTTACCAATGTGGCTCTTCCCATTTGTCAGTTTGCCAGTGACCTGCTCTATTGCCTTGCCCAGAAGCACACAGTTAAACCCAATTTCCCTTCCTGGGTAGGAGTTTATCCACTGCAACTTTTCCAGAGATCTTGCACTCCCTGTTACATGAGCTGACCTCTGCTCTTACCCACTCTGTTCTAAGACAGAAGAGACTGAGGCCTCTCCCACCCTCGCTTACAGTCATAGAACCACAGAACTGTTTCAGTTGGAAAAGAGCTCTCCAAGGCCATCAAGTGAAAACCTTCAACCCAACACCACCATGGCCATGAAACCATGTCCCCAAGTGCCATGTCCACACATTTATTGAACCCCTCCAGGAATGGTGACTCCACCAACTCCCTGGGCAGCCTGTTCCAATGCCTGACCACTCTTGCAGGACAAGAATTTTCCTACTATCCAATTTTTTATCTAGTTTCTATAGACCCTTCACCAGCTTTGTTGTCCTTTTCTAGATCCACTCCAGCACATCAATGTCCTCCTTGGAATGAGGCCCCTAAATTGAACCCAGGATCAATTTAGGGGCATGGCCAATACACCTGTACCCAGTACAGAGGTGCAATCACTTCCCTACTCCTGCTGGCCACATTGTTCCTGACCTAGGCCAGGATGTTGTTGGCTTTAGCACATTGCTAGTTCACATTTAGACAGCTGTCAATCACTGTTGTTTCTCTTTTCTCCCCTTCATCTTCACCAGATAGCGAAGCCTGCCTCTTCCTCTTTGAGCTTAGCACAAAGAAGATTCAGAAAGTCATACAATAGGTACCCTAGTACCTATTATGTACCCATTAGTACCTTAGTACTATTATATACCTTAGTACCCATTAGTACCTTAGTATGAGGACAGGCTGAGAGAGTTGGGGCTCTGCAGCCTGCAGAAGAGAGAAGGCTTCGAGGGGATCTTATAGTAGCCTTCCAGTATCTGAAGGGGGCCTACAGGAAGGCTGGGGAGGGACTATTTATAGCATCTTGCAATGACAGGACGAGGGGCAATGGGTTTAAACTGGCAGAGGGAAGATTTAGACTGGATGTCAGGAGGAAGTTCTTTACAGTGAGGGTGGTGAGACACTGGCACAGGTTGCCCAGGGAGGTTGTGGCTGCTCCCTCCCTGGAGGTGTTGAAGGCCAGGTTGGAGGAGGCCTTGAGTAACCTGTGCTAGTGGGAGGTATCCCTGCTTATGGCAGGGGGTTGGAACTAGATGATCCTTGAGGTCTCCTTCCAACCTTACCATTCTGTGATTCTATTTCTTCCCTTTTTTTCTTCCAGATCCTGCTGTGTCATCCATACCAGTTTTCTCGTCCTGCCTGTGGTGCTGGTCTTTGTCAGAGACAGCAGGGCAGGCTGGATTAATCACAGCTGATCCCTCACTGAGGTAATTCACTTCTTCTTTTGAACTTGTTTTTTTTTTTTTTAGATTTTTATTTATGGGAGTCTATTTTTTTCCCCCCCTAGAGGTTCTCCTATATAGTGAATTTGGACCTACTGATAATCGTTTTGCTATATTTAGCCACAGTCAGCCCTAGAAGCAGCCCCAAAATGAAACAAGCTTACAGAAAAGTTGAATACTAACGGCACAAACCCCATTTGGGTTCAATCCTAGAGAAAACTGCTGTGAAGCTCACCTGCAGAGGGAACAAAGATTGTCCCCTGTCACCTTGGATAAGGAGTCCAATCCCACCCAGAAAAAGAAAGTGTTTCCAGTCTTTGTTTCATATAATCACTTCTCTCTGTCCTCTGGAACATGTGTGCTTCTTATGACTACAGTATATTCACTTTTAGTTTAAACAGTGATAAGTATATTTATAGATCTGTGTAAAACAAAATATTGCTAGCCTGTCAGCATTCAGTTGATCTTCACATTCTTGGCTTCAGAATGGCTTAAAATAAAACACACACACACACACACACACACACACAAAGCAGGGTTGTTTTTTTGGCTCAGGTTTCCTCATTTTTGCCCACAACAGACCTGGCAGATGTGGGATAGCTGGAATGTGCATATCTAACAATTCTCTTCTGTGCCATCATTTGAAGCTGTAGGAGTGCAGCTATTTGGCTGTAGCATGGAGGAGAGTGATGAATGTGATGAAATACAGATTTCATTTATGACCAGGGGATAAATGCTGCTCAGGTCACGGAAACAGATTAGTGCACGGGGACAAAAAGGTCACGGAGAATTCCGTTTTGGGGGTGGAGGGAAGGGTACTAAAGAGCTGCAGTGATTAAACTGAGCCAGCTAGGTGGTAATGGAGGTTATATAAAAAGAAATACAAACCAGGAACCACAGAAGGATGGGGGTTTCTTAATTACCCTGGCCTTGGGATGGCCTTGCTGGAGGATTGCAATCTGGTTAATCATGATAACAGAGAAACTGGATTGCTTCACGGAAGGTTTTACATCCATAGCGTCGTGGAGAAGTTGAAAATAGTTTCAGGGGCCTCACACCCGAGATAAATGCAAAACAAATGAAAAGCCATCAGATAGTGGTAAAAGTGAGTTATGAACCAAGACTCTCTTGGAGAACTATGAAGCTTTTATCAGTTCAGAACAGATCAAAGAAAGTCCTTCCTGGTGTCAGCAGGACTGTTACGGCAGAAATTGTGCCCTTATCAGAGCCAAACTCTTATCCTGAATTCAGATGCAGATGCAAGTTTGATAAATGAATCTGTTTTTAAAGCTGGCCACTCACAAATATAAAAGTGAGCAAAGGTGTTTTAGAGAGAGATTCATGGCAAACAGTGTCCTGCACCTGGGTGCTGAATCAACTTGAAAAGCAAGGCTAAAAAGATACAGGTCTGCATAAGGTTCAAAATACCCAGAAAAATGCCTTGCTATTGTAGGAGGAGGGGAATATTCTGCATCAGTGTGTGTTGATGGGACATTTATTGTGGTGAGGATATCAGTACTGAGCAGAGATATATCTGGTAGATCAGATAGAAACACCCATTACCACTGAGGCCTTTATTTAAAAACAAACCTAGTTGCCATTCCCTGTCTTTTTTCATTTTTTTTTTCTTTTCCCCTAACAGCTTCATTATTTCTCCCCTCAGGCNGGGAACTCCCAAACCATCCCATATCCATGCACCATTTTCTATACAACAGGGCTGGCAAGTCAACAAAATTGCAACTCTCCAAGTCAGAAGCAGGGAAAGAGGAAATACTTGCCCAAAAAGTCATGTGCTGTAACCCACCTAGTTCAGAACAGGGGTGTCTGACTGGAAGAGAACAGCCTGATTGTGTGAGGTCTTTCTTGCAGATGTTCAGGAGGGGAAGAGGCTTGGCAGTTGATACCGCAGTGGTAAGACCCAGTGAAACTGGGAGACAGAGACTTTCCTTCCACACTGGCAAGTTTAAATACTGTTTTGCCTCTAGTCAAAAATGAAGTTGATCTGGGAGGGAAAGAGGGCAAGCCTTCACTCAGTGCAGCATGTGGATGCAGAAGAGAGCAGAGGACAAGTGGAGGGCATTCAGCCTGCTGTGAATTTTCTTGCAGCTTTGGGCTGTTTGGGGGATGTTATTTGTCCCCCTCCCAGCCAGGTCAGTCTAACAGCTTTGCTAGTCTCACTACTTCCCTGAGGCAGCTCTTGTATCAGAGACACTAGGCATAGGCCACCATTCTGAGAGCTGTGCCCTTTACACAGGGAATATCCTTCTCAAACAGGTCCCACTGGTGTAATGGCCAATTTCCACATCTCCAGAGACCACCAGAGTGTGCAGAAATTACTCAAGTCATAAAAAGATGACTGAACATGGTATCTGGCAATTTCATTATAACATGAAGTACAAGAAGGAGATGACTCTGGGCTGAAGGAACTCTATTAGCTCCTCATTTCTCCACTGGCTTTGGTGGAGTTAGTCCAAGTTTTAACTGAGCAGCGTTCAGCATCTGGCAAGGTTTGCAGAACTTGTCTAATCAGATCCACTTGGATTTGCTGTTTTCAACAGCTGAAACTTTAAACCATTTCACCACAGTCACCAGCTCCAGGATTCATAAGCAGGGAGTTTAGACATCACTAATTCTGTAACCTCCTGCATTCTTATGGGGAAATCTGTACTTATTCTGAGTTTCTTCTCCTCGATTCCTTAAACTGTCACACGACCTGAGCTCAACATGCATTTGTAACAGCACTTCCAAGATTTTTTGGTCTAATGATGATGGCTGTCATCCTCCAAAAACACTTAAGTACAATCTGATCCAATTGGTTGGCTCCATTGGAGTGCTGAGCCAGCTGTTTGAATGCCAAGAGCCAATGAAGCCAAAAATCAGGGTCGAAAGTTGCTATTAGTTGGCACATGCCCCTGACAGGCTTTGTAGAATGTCCTGATTAAAGCACTTGCTAAGCCTTGACTGTATTCTTTCTCCTCTTACAAACACACTTTTGTCAGATCTCATTTTTTACTCTCCATGTGCTTTTGTGAAGATGTCTGTGGGCAGGATGGTGGAGGAAAGCAGAAAGCAGGATTTCTGCCATACCAGGGGAATTTGTTTCATTCTAGATTATTAACTGCCCTGGTGGCAGGAGCTATCTTCTGCTTTATCCCAAGATCATTTGCAAGGTAGGTCGGGAGCTGCTAACGAGCCTTGCAACACGGAACGAGGCGATTTTGAGAACTGCTGTTGCACTTAGGTTGAAGAACCAGCAGATGGTGCAAAGAAATAAATCACCATCAGACAACCTGCAGCAGAATCCTTCTAGCCTGGGCCCGGGATAGGAGCAAGCTCTGGCTGAGAGAAAGCAGATGTGATTTGGTGGGCAGGCAGGCTGCTAGCTGAGCTTAGCATTGTTTTCAGAGGTTTAGGTGGCAGATTCAAACACAGACACAAAGAAGAGCAATTGGCTCAAAGTTTTGCAAACACTGCCTGTTGAAATGGGGAAGACAGGGAGAAAAATGCACAATCCAGCCATGTGTGGTTATCTTGCAAATTCAGATCTATGGTGAGCTCATGATGGGTCAACTTTCTGTACCCAAATGGTGAAAATGGGAGCAGAAAGTTCATCCATTGGGTGATCTTTTGAGGTCCCTTCCAACCTTACCATTCTATGATTCTATGATTGTGCCACTCTTCCACCTCCCCTGCTGGTATGGGAAGGATGCAAAACTCCATGACTCAAGATAAGGAGTCTTTAATAGAACAAGACAAAGAGAGNTGCTGTTGCACTTAGGTTGAAGAACCAGCAGATGGTGCAAAGAAATAAATCACCATCAGACAACCTGCAGCAGAATCCTTCTAGCCTGGGCCCGGGATAGGAGCAAGCTCTGGCTGAGAGAAAGCAGATGTGATTTGGTGGGCAGGCAGGCTGCTAGCTGAGCTTAGCATTGTTTTCAGAGGTTTAGGTGGCAGATTCAAACACAGACACAAAGAAGAGCAATTGGCTCAAAGTTTTGCAAACACTGCCTGTTGAAATGGGGAAGACAGGGAGAAAAATGCACAATCCAGCCATGTGTGGTTATCTTGCAAATTCAGATCTATGGTGAGCTCATGATGGGTCAACTTTCTGTACCCAAATGGTGAAAATGGGAGCAGAAAGTTCATCCATTGGGTGATCTTTTGAGGTCCCTTCCAGCCCCTGACAGTCTGTGGTTCTGTGAAAATGCTGCTGGTCATTTGGCTCTTACACAATATCTACTTCCTTGGGCTAGATCTGGGAAGACTCTGGCAGACTCATTTTTTTCTAGTGCTTGGCCCAGACTCTAAAGTTTAGAGTGAAGATTCAATCCACAAGTGAGAATCTAACATATGGCATTTGGCTTTTAGGTACTATTTGGACCCACAGCTGATTCAAAAATGATAAAGTACAGTCACAAGAAGAAATGTCCTGGTTTAGACCTAGCCAGCACAGCTGCTTGNTGATCTTAAAGGTATTTTCCCACCAAAACAATTTCGTGATTCTATGCAAAGCAAGTGATATAAAACATGATGCTCTCACCCAAACTGCCACCTCTGCACACAAGTCCTCTCCTTACATGGTAGGAATGATGATATATATCTAACTGGCTTGTTCCATTGGCTATCCTGGGTGTGACCCCTCCAAAACTCTTGTGAAAGATTACCCTTATCCTAATGGGAGCCAGGACAGAAGATAATAGAATCATAGAATCATAGAATCATAGAATGGTAAGGTTGGAAGGGACCTCAAAGATCATCTAGTTCCAACCCCCTGCCATAGGCAGGGACACCTCCCACTAGCACAGGTCACTCAAGGCCTCCTCCAACCTGGCCTTGAACACCTCCAGGGAGGGAGCAGCCACAACCTCCCTGGGCAACCTGTGCCAGTGTCTCACCACCCTCGCTGCAAACAACTTCCTCCTAACATCCAGTCTAAATCTCCCCTCTACCAGTTCAAACCCATTGCCCCTTGTCCTGCCATTGCAAGATGTTATAAATAGTCCCTCCCCAACCTTCCTGTAGCCCCCTTCAGATCCTGGAAGGCTACTCTAAGGTCTCCTGGAAGCCTTCTCTTCTCCAGGCTGCAGAGCCTCAACTCTTGTAGCCTGTCCTCATAGCAGAGCTGCTGCAGCCCTCTGAGCATCTTCATGGCCTCCTCTGGACCCACTCCAACCCTTCCTGTGCTGGGGGCTCCAGAACTGCACACAGGACTCCAGATGTGGTCTGAGGAGAGCAGAGTAAAGGGGCAAATAATCCAAGGGTACGTGCCCTCCAAGCCTTTCAGTGAACCAGAACACTGTTAAAAGCATCACTGGTAATGCCCTTCTCCTCAGAATGAGTTTTAAATACCCTGTTATTTGCCTCCTGTGTTTTACAGTTGGATTTTTTTACCTGTGTCACGAACTAGGACTGCACTTCATTATACGCCCTTGGCTGAGGAATATTTTCCTTGCACAGAGGGACTCTGAATTATGGGATCACGAGTGCTTGTTATTGCAGGAGAGGGAAGAAACTGGAATCCACTCACTGCCTGTGACCAAATTTTAATGTTACAAACTTGCTGAACATCATTTTCCCTCTCACAGTTTTTGGAATTTGTAAGGTCCCACCACAGCGCACAGCTTGCACAGACTATGATCATTGTCATCTATGATTTGGGTCATATTGTGCCCTGTGTGGATGTCCCTTTGTGGTGGAGTTTGGTACCATTGGTGCTATTGCAATGGCAGCAGCAGCAGGAATAGCAATATTCTGTTTCTGTGCCCCAGGATGCAGAAACTAGGGGGGTAGCCTGATAAAGCTGCTCAGGATCATGTTTCTTCCCCCTCCCCCCATTAAAATAGGAAGGGTGCAGTGACAGGAACTGCAGGGAGGATCAGCCTAGCTGTGGACATCTTGTGTGGCTTTTAAGGACCAAGGTGCAGTTCAGAACAGAATGATCATTCTGCAGTGAATGAGGAGCCTGGGCAACATGTGCCTACCAGCCTCTAAGCTGCTAATTGCACTGCACTCTTTCTTAGCCCACAGAGAAAGACAGGACCTGCAGGGACTCGGGCTGCTTAAAGCAGACCCTTGCATAGGACAGCTCTCTGTACCTCTCCCTGACTGCTGGAATTCAAAGATTCACCTCCTCTGAACATCGTGGGTTTAAACTGGCAGAGGGGAGACTTAAACTGGATGTTAGGAGGAAGTTCTTTCCAGTGAGGGTGGTAAGACACTGGCACAGGTTGCCCAGGGAGGTTGTGGAGCACAGAAGCACCGAACGTGATCAAAGATCACGTTCGGTGCTTCTGTGCTCCACAACCTCCCTGGAGGTGTTCAAGGCCAGGCTGGAGGAGGCCTTGAGTGACCTGTACTAGTGGGAAGTGTCCCTGCCTATGGCAGAGGGTTGGAACTAGATGATCCTTGAGGTCCCTTCCAACCTTACCATTCTATGATTCTATGATTCTTCTAGGCTTCCTGCTGGGATGCCCTGACTGGTTACTATGAGTACCTCCTATGGATGCACATTTTCTTACAATCATAGAATTGTAAGAGACCTTAAAGATCATCTAGTTCCAACCCCCCATGCCACAGGCAGGGACACCTCCCACTAAACCACCTTGCTCAAGGCCTTGTCCAACCTGACCTTGAATGCCTGCAGGGAGTGGACATCCACAACTGGATGTGGTTTAGTTGATTAGATAATGTTGGGTGATAGGTTGGACTTGATGATCTTGAAGGTCTTTTCTAACCTTATTAATTCCATGATTCTGTGATTACTAAATTAACAACAAAGAGGTGCTCTCTCATAAACATCCTTATTTTCTTACTTCTCTGCAAGTCAAGTTTCCAGGGAGTATCTTGGATGAAGATCATTTTCTTAAAAAAAAAAAAAAAGAAAAAAAGACCAACAAAACAAAACCGATCCTGAAATCACACAGCAATATAACCACAGTAGATTTTAGAACTGGCTCAATCTAAGTAAATTCTCAAACCTTGAGGTGCTTAGAGGAGGTCAGTGTTTTAGACTGCCTGTCCATGAATCTCTGTGGAGGCAGAAGAGCTTGGTCACACATGGAGTTCCTTTGCTTTATCTCCCAATGGGGACCTGCCTAAATTTCTCACTTGGCCAGGTGATTCCAGAGTGTGATGGGTGAGGATATCCATCTAGTGCTGGACACAAAACTCCAGCTGCAGAGCATCTCAATTTTCTTTCTAAACACAGAGTATATGTCTGAACAGAGATAGCACTGATGGACTGCAATTGATATTAGGCTCTTGAATGATACAGGTGCTGAGACCAGTGCTGGTTAACATCTTTGTCAGTGCCATGGACAGAGGAATCAGTGCAGCCTCAGCAAGTGTGCAGATGGCACCAAGCTGTGTGGCACAGTCGACTTGCTAGANTCCCTGCCTATGACAGGGGGCTGGAACTAGATGATCCTTGAGGTCCCTTCCAACCTTACCATTCTATGATTCTATCATTCTATATCTTCAATAGATGCTGGGCTCAGTGCATGAAATACTGAATTAAAAAAAAAAAATTATTAACCACCCTAAAATGCCAGTGCTATGATTTATTTTTCTCTATCACAGTGAAAATGCTCTCTCCTGAAAAGTCTGATGGACATCATCCTATGGGATGCTCAGGGAGCAGAGCCCTTTGGCTGAAATTCATGCCTCCCACTGCTAAATGGCTGTGATCACAGAATCACAGAATGTCAGGGGCTGGAAGGGACCTTGAAAGCTCATTCAGTCCAATCCCCCTGCCAGAGCAGGATCATCTGTGCCAGATCACACAGGAACGTGTTCAGGCAGGTCTTGAATATCTCCGGAGAGGGAGACTGCACGACCCCCCTGGGCAGCCTGATGATCTCGTGGTATCTGTACTTTCCTGTTTACTGATTCTTCTGCATTGTTTAATAAGGGGTAGAGACACATTCCAAGACATCTTTTGTTTACCATATGAAATTAAAGCACTTAGAGGCACTTCAAGCGCTTAAAGGATTACAAGACAGGTTCTCAACTGGTATATTGCCTTAGGGACTTCTGCAGCACCATGCTGATTCATATTTCCTGAGGAAACAGCCTGCTTGCTGGAAATAATTTGCAGAAGGAAGGATTCTTACCCTAAGCTTTTCAGTTGAAATGACTCAGGCAGAAGAATCCCTTGACTGGACTGCATTATCTTATAAAAAGATTTTATAAGACTATATCTTTTTATAGTGCTATGCAATCTCATGAAAAGTCATCTTCTCTAACTCCACCCAGCTGGGAAATACATCCTCAGACGAACTGAGGAACCACTGTCAGTATCTTCTAAACACACAAATTATGTAACTAAAGAAAACAAACAAACAAAAAACCCCAAACAAAACCCACAAGTGGTAAACAAGTGCAGGGGTTGCACTTCAAATCAACTGCCTGTAGAGAAATAGACAAAAGTAGAGACAATTCTAGATCTTAGGGTCCAGGTCACCTCCTGCTTATGAATGCAGCAAAACTCCTACAAAGGCATCAGGACTGTGTACAGGAAGGACATGGAAGTGTTGGAGCGGGTCCAGAGGAGGCCACGAAGATGCTCAGAGGGCTGCAGTAGCTCTGCTCTGAGGACAGGCTGAGAGAGTTGGGGCTCTGCAGCCTGGAGAAGAGAAGGCTTCCAGGACACCTTAGAGTAGCCTTCCAGTATCTGAAGGGGGCTACAGGAAGGCTGAGGAGGGACTATTGACAAGGNGTATGCCAGCAAAGGAATATCCCTGACTACCCAAGCATTGTTTCTTGCCTTAGCAATACTGTGGCTCCCTGTGAATTGTTTGGCCTGTCAGACCCACCATGAGGTTAACAAGAATGTATGTATGCTGTGCTTGCAGGGTGCAGGGAGAATGTTTGTGCATGGTGTTAAATCTGTGGAGTCTGGCTGAAGGACAATGGTCTTGTGAAGGTTCATTTGGCCCAGTCCTCAGCATAAGATAAGAGCTGCAGCACACAACTGGTCTCACACAGAACTGATGCTAACAGGATTAGGAGAAAGGGATGCCATTGATAAGAGCAGGACAGAGCAGTGCCACTGAAGTAAAAGATGAGTCCAGATGGGTAATTCTTTAAAGATCAGACACTACAGGCTAAAAACTAAAGGACACATAAGGGTGTTGTCTACTTGAAAACAGAGGGAGCATCCAAGTGCTTGGGACAACAACCTGGCTCTGTTCCCTAGTGACCTGATTAGCCACCAGACAGCATGGTGAGCAGCTCAGACTGGTTAGTCATTGAGCCCAAGAGAGCAAAGAAATAATTCCTAATCTCCAACCTGAACCTCCCCTGGCACAATTTTGGTTACTCCTTTCCACTACAGTTATTATTACTATTATAATATTTTATTTTGTTGCAAAAGAAGAGAAGACTAAGAGGAGACCTCATCAATGTCTATAAATATCTGAGGGGTGGGTGTCAAGTGCCTGGGGCCAATCTCTTTCTGGTGGTCCACAGCAATAAGACAAGGAGTAACAGCTACAAATTGGAACACAGAAGGTTTCACCTCAACATGAGGGGAAAATTCTTTACAGTGAGGGTGATGGAGCACTGGAGCAGGCTGCCCAGAGAGGTTGTAGAGTCTCCCTCTCTGGAGACTTTCAAAACCTGCCTCAATGCATTCCTGTGCAAACTACCCTAGGGAATCCTACTTTGGCAGGGAGGTTGGACTCGATGATCTCTGGAGGTCCCTTCCAACCTCTAAGGTTCTGTGATTCTGTGATTATTAAACTATTCTCAATTCAAGAGTTTTACTTTTTATTGATTCTCCTCCCCATCCCACGGGCTGCGTTGAGAGGATGTTAAATGCTGCTGGGGGAAGGGAAGGGAGGAGTGAGCAGCTGTTTGCATGGTGCCTGGTTGCCAGCTGGAGTTAAACCACAACACTTAGGGATGCATTTAGCATAGCCACAGAATTCTTGGTGAGTTGTCCAGGCAGTGTGAGTTCACCCCTCTCCTCAAATGAATCCAAGTTTCTGCAAGACCAGGAATAATGTTGAGTGATGACCATCATTTGCATGCACAGACTTTGAGATCTTGGGGGCAATCTTATCCCTCTGGGGCCCTTCAGTTCAGAATGAAATCCTGTTTAAGGCAAGATGTGTTTACAAAGCATGCCATTCTCATAGCTTGTTCAGCTATGTGGCTTTGTCAAATAACACCCACCAAGAGGAGATAGTCTCATGTTGCACCAAGGGAGGCTTAGGTTGGATATCAGAAGAAACTTCATGACTGCAAAGTCTAAACCAGGCTGCCCAGGGAGGTAGTTGAAGCCCCATCCCTGGAAGTGTTATAAAGAGGCAGAAATGTAGTGCTGAAGGACATGGTTTAACACCAGCCTTGGCAGAGTTAGAAAATGGTTGGACTGGATGATCTTCAAGGTCTTTTCCAACTGAAATGATTCTATGATTGTATGATCCTTTACCTACAGTCTTCATGTAATGGGAACCAAATGACTGTGTGTTTGGACAGCAAGGAGCTCCTATCTAACAGAAGTGAGATTCAGCTGAATGAGGGTGCCCCACCTCAGCAGCATTTAACACCAACACAGCACTGTGGTCTTCTACTCCTTCTTGTAGCTCTGACATTTTACTGTGTGCAGCTCACAGAGGGTGAAATCTATCAGTGAGCTACACTAACTCTTGCACTACCCAAAGTCAGTAGTGAGTTTTGCTTAATTGTAAGCAATTCTGAACACAGGCCATAAATATATAGATGAATGCATTCAAAAAGGTTTATTTGAGCAATAGCAACATCATCAAAAAGCCAAAGACATTTCAATACCTTATACACTGTTATCTTTGCTGGCCTGAAAACAGCAGGTAGGAGCTTTTCAGATAGCCATTTTGGCAGTTAATCATAGAATCATAGAATGGTAAGGTTGGAAGGGACCTCAAGGATCATCTAGTTCCAACCCCCTGCCATAGGCAGGGACACCTCCCACTAGTACAGGTCACTCAAGGCCTCCTCCAACCTGGCCTTCAACACCTCCAGGGAGGGAGCAGCCACAACCTCCCTGGG
>WBNM01030934.1:0-24989 GCA_013399055.1 Ramphastos sulfuratus | reverse complement strand
ATATTTGTTTATATTTTTAATATATTTTTATCTATATGTGTGTGTATATATATGTGTGTGTGTATATATATGTATATATATATGTGTATATATATATATATGTGTGTGTGTGTGTATATATATGTGTATATATATATATGTGTGTATATATATATGTGTGTATATATATATATATGTGTATATATATATATATAAAAAACATATATAAAGTGCCCTTAATAACACTGGGGTCTGCCAGCCTGGAAAAAAAAGGAGAAGTTTAGAGAGGAAGTGAAGTTTCTCATAGTTTTGTAAAGCAGCCCAATTAACCTGTGAAATGGATACCAAAAAGGGCTCCCAATTGGTGCACTCTTACCCATCCTATAAATGAACTGCAGCTGAGAAAGGTACAAGTTCATCAATTCAGATTTCAGGCACAGAGTGGAATGTTTGGGTTAATAAGAGGAGCTGTGGATTTGGTTTTTTGTTTCCCTTCCTCAGAAGTTAGGGCATCCTCTGGGCAATGCTGACAAGAACTGTTCCCAAGTACTCAAGAGGTTTAGGAGGACCCTGGAGTATTTGTGCTTGCAAAACACCTTGGCAGCTGCCAGCTAGAAAGTGACTACCTGAGAAATGCTCCAAATGGCAAAGTGGTGATGTCAGTACATTCCTGACTCAGAAATATAGAATGGTTTGGGTTGGAAGGAGCCTTTGAAGGTCATCTAAGTCCAACACCCCTGCAGTGAGATCAGGCAGCTCTGAGCCCCATCCAGCCTGACCTGAAATGTTTACAATGATGGAGCACCTACCGTCACTCTGGACAACCTGTTCTAGTGCTTCACCACCCTCTTTCTAAAAGAAATATCTTCCCTTTATCTAGTCTAAATGTCACAGTATCACACAGTGTCACAGTATCGCACAGTATCACAGTATCACCAAGGTTGGAAGAGACCTCAAAGATCACCAAGTCCAACCCATCACCACAGACCTCAAGACTAGACCATGGCACCAAGTGCCACGTCCAAACGTGCCTTGAACACCTCCAGGGACGGTGACTCCACCACCTCCCTGGGCAGCCCATTCCAGTGGGGAATGACTCTCTCAGTGAAGAACTTTCTCCTCCTCTCTTTTAGTTTAAAGCCATCACTCCTTGTCGTTTCACAACAAGCCCTGATCCAAACTCTATCCCCAGCTTCCTTATATGCCCCTTTAAGTACAGAAAAGCCTCAGTAAGGTCTCCCTGGAGCCTTCCCTTCTGCAGACTGAACAGCCTGGACTCTCTCAGCCTGGCCTCACAGCAAAAGTGTAGCACTTTGTACACAGGAATAACCCAGGTGGGACAAGTGTTTGTCAGGGGCAATCAACCTCTGTTTTTTGCAGCAGGATGGGGTCAGTGCCAACCACAGGCTCACAGAATGTCAGGGGTTGGAAGAGACCCAAAGAGCTCATCCAGTCCAACCCCCCTACCAGAGCAGGACCAGACAATCCAGCTCAGGGCACACAGGAACACATCCAGACAGGCCTGGAAAGGCTCCAGAGAAGAAGACTCCACAACCTCTCTGGGCAGCCTGTGCCAGTGCTCTGGGACCCTTCCAGGGAAGAAGTTGCTCCTTGTGTTGAGCTGGAACCTCCTGTGCTGCAGCTTCCATCCATTAAATCCCCTCTCAGTCTTCTCTTCTCCAACCTAAGCAGCCCCAGGTCCCTCAGCCTCTCCTCACCAGGCAGTGCTCCACTCCCCTCATCATCCTCATAGCCCTCCACTGGACCCTCTCCAGCAGATCTCTGTCCCTCTTCAACTGGGGAGCCCAAAACTGAAGGCAGTACTCAAGGAGAGGTCTCACTAGGGCAAAGTAGAGGCAGAGGAGAACCTCCCTTGATCTGCTGGACACACTCCTCTAATACACCCCAGGATCCCATTGGCCTTCTTGGCCACCAGGGCTCATTGCTGTGCCATGGATGTTCTCCACCAGCACTCCCAGGTCCCTCTCCACAGAGCTGCTCTCCAGCAGATCACCTCCCAGCCTGTACTGCTGCAGTTTATTATTCCTCCCCAGGTGCAGGACTCTGCCCTTGTTCTTGTTGAACCTCATTTGGTTCAACCCATCTCTCAGGCTGTCCAGGTCTCCCTGGATGGCCACACAGCCTTCACACAGAGCTGGGGAGCAGCAGGCAGGGAAGTGCTGTTCTGGATTCCTTGTTCAGGCAAAATCCTAACTGGGAAGAGAGCTTGCTGAAAAATGGAAGCCTACCTACTACCTGCAGAACTGTGGTGCTTAGGGTAAAGAGTAAGTTGAGACACCCTTCACAGAGGTCATGTTTGCTGAGAGGAGCAGTGGTGATGAGACAGGAGTGGAAATAAATAATAAAAGGGAGAAGTTAGGTAGTTTGTTTTATTAGAGCAATGAAATACCACAGCATATCAAAGCAATTTCCATTTCTTTTTGTAACCACAGAGTAGCCTGGAACAGGCAATTATGCCTTCTTTCCAGCTCAGAGAGGCACATCACCCTTTGCCACCCATTAAGGAATGTTAATAGCAGGGGTAAGGCGAGTTCAGGGGTGGGTGTGCTTTATTGGGAAATCACACCTCAGAGGAGTTAGAAACACTCAGCCCTGGGGAGCAATTATCTCACAGTAACCACATGCCTGCTGTCCTCAGTGGCATAATTATGGAAGACTCTCAGGATTTGGGGCTGAAAGGAGCTTTAGAAGCAAAAGTTGCTCTTCTGGTGAATGCATGACTGTCAGCAGGACTGGGCACCAGCACATCCTCTGAAGCCCAATGCAAGGCAATCCTGGTGGCATGGAGTGGCTTGAGCTGAGCCATCCAGTGGCACTCGGAGCTGGAATTTGCAGGAGGAAACTGCGCAAGATGCTTTGCTGTCCTCATTCCCTGTTTCTCATTCTGTACTNATTCTATGATTGTATGATTCTACTAGATGTGAGGACAGTGTCCAGACTCTGAGATCCATAGCTGGTAAAAGCAGCTCAGTGTCCAAATGATAATTTCAAGCTCTCTTTACATATATAAGTCTGCACATATACTCCATGCAAGGTCTGTCCTCTTGATTGTTTTGACAGTAATTATTTGTCTGCAAGATTTTGGGCACTTAACTGAGTGCAATTGAGCAGCACAGAATGCTCTTGAATGAGAAACCTCAAAGTGTTTTGAATTCTGCATGGGTAGTTGGGAAGGGAGAAGGGAGCAGCCATGGTTGCTGCTTTGGGATTCTTGGGCAAGTGGAGCTCCCCTATATGAATGCAGATCTGTAGGTCACCTATGACACAAACCACTGAATTTTTGGAGGGTTTTACACTGTCATAGCTGGAACCTGAGCATCCTTTTATTTATTTTTCTAAGCCATGATAAAATGACAGCCTCATTGTATGGCTAATAGAGAGGTGTGGTTGTATTAGGTTTTATCCCCATTATAGAGTCTTAACAACTGCAAACATTTCATCTGAGAGAGGAAAAGGAGAAATTCAAACCCTGAACTGCACACTGACCCAGGAAGCCTGTACCAAATGGGCTGGCTGCAGAGTGGGCACACTGTGGTGCTTCTGATTGTGGCAGCAGGCAGTCCAAACATCTTCCACTTGGGCTGCAGAGGGGAATGTTGGGTCTGTATTGCTCATGCATAGTGCCTGTGGCACTTCAGCTCATTTCCTCTACCTGGCACAGGTCCAACAGCATTTCTGGGATGTGAGAGCTCATAGAAGATGTCTGAGCTTTTCTAGATCAATTTGTGATTCCCTGCATAAGGCAGGAAGCACAATGAGAGCCAGGGTTAGTTTGACAATATATAAGTGAGAAAAGTGGATTGTTGGATTTTGGTTTGGGTTGTTTGGTTGTTTTGTTTGTTTGTTTGTGGGGNAGTTTTGTTTTGTTTGGTGGTTTTTTTTTTTTTTTTTTTTTGTTGGTAGATGAGGTTTTTTTGGGGGTTTGGGGTTTTTGGGGATTTTTTTTTTTTTTTTTGTTTATTCATGGTGCAGTTATTTTGGTACAAGGAGTCTTCAGCATACTTAGTACCTGCAGACCTCAGTGTCAACCTGAAAGGTAGTATCCTGTACTCAGCACTGGTCAGGCCACAGCTTGAGTGCTGTGTCCAGTTCTGGGCCTCTCAATTCGAGAGAGATGTTGAGGTGCTGGAAGGTGTCCAGAGAAGGGCAGCAAGGCTGGGGAGGGGCCTGGAGCACAGCCCTGTGAGGAGAGGCTGAGGGAGCTGGGAGTGTGCAGCCTGCAGAAGAGGAGGCTCAGGGCAGACCTCATTGCTCTCTGCAGCTGCCTGAAGGGAGGTTGTAGCCAGCTGGGGTTGGGCTCTGCTGCCAGGCAGCCAGCAACAGAAGGAGGGGACACAGCCTCAAGCTGTGCCAAGGGAGGTCTAGGCTGGATGTTAGGAGGAAGTTGTTGGCAGAGAGAGTGATTGGCATTGGAATGGGCTGCCCAGGGAGGTGGTGGAGTCGCCGTCCCTGAGGTGTTGAAGCAAAGCCTGGCTGGGGCATTTAGTGCCATGGTCTGGTTGATTGGCTGGGGCTGGGTGCTAGGTTGGGCTGGGTGAGCTTGGAGGTCTCTTCCAACCTGCTTGATTCTGTGACTGTATGATTCTATGAATCTGTGATTCTATGAATTTATGATTCTATGATTCTGTGATTCTATGACTCTATGATCCTATGAATCTATGATTCTGTGATTCTATGATTCTGTGATTCTATCTTGGCATAATGACACTTTTTTATGGTCGTAGTAAGTGGAAGAAGAAGAAAAAAACCTCCAGCTGTTAGCCTGGCAGTGGGCAGGGTGAGCAGCCCGAGCTGCTGCAGGGATCTGGTGCTTATCGCTGGCTTGCTCTTGCAAAGCGCTGAACATAAAAGAGCTCCAAGGAAGTATTAAGCCTATGCCTGACTGTCAAGGACACACATAGTTCACTGGCTAGATGTGTGCCCAAAGTTAAGCATGTGCTTAATGAGGCTAGAGTGCTTCGCTTAGGGCAGAGCTGAATCCTTAATAGCTCCGTGTTCTGCAGCTTGCACTAAAAAACCAGTGCCAATGTTTTCCTGCTTCCTGGGAGATTCTGAGGACAAGCTTCCTAGCAGTCGTGGTTCTTGTAATGATGGGAAGGAATGAAAAGGACGAAGCTTATTTATCAATACATCAGACTGGCAGTAATTACTTTTTTGCAGCCTGTTTTGAACCTTGGGATTTCGGTGAGGCACATTCATCATGCACGGTGAAAAGGAAAAAAATAAACATCCAACAGGCTGAAAGAAATCTGAGCTCTGCTGTGCCTCTAATGTGTTTAATGTGCCATTTTTCTTTCCATTTACTCTGGNGATCTTTGAGGTCCCTTCCGACCTTACCATTCTGTGATTCTATGATTCTATGTTATTCCTTTAAATCTCTACTGTTAATGACCCCAGACATATTAAATGGCTGAAGAAGTGCTCCAGAGTTCTAATTTTACACACGTTTCCCCCCTCCTGTGCTCTCTAGCAACACTTTATGTTGAAAAACCTCTGTAGACAATACTCCGTGGTCTTTAGCCTGAAGAAAGGCTGAAGGTAGCTCCACTCACACTGAGCTCTTTTTGCACTGCCTGTTCTTTCAGAAATAGTTTCTGCAGCTGTGTGGTTTTTCACAGTTTGCAGTTTAGGGCTAGGCAGACAATGTACAGCAGAGCCTCCAAGGCATACATGGAGGGGAAAGATGACAGATATCATGGGCTCGGCATGGCAAAAATGCTCATGCTGCTTCTTTAGGAGCACAAAGGAACCCTACTGGGGCAGGGAACACTGTCAGGGCTAAGGTTTCTTAATAAAGATACCTCCAAATTAAAAAAAGGCACCAAAAATGTCACTGTAGCACCGCCTGGACTCTCTCTCCTGCTTATGTAATCACTGTGAGGCTTTTTTCTCCCTGCTGTGGCAGCAGCAGTGACCCGGTTAAGGTTGGCACTGGGGAGGCTTTTGTTGTGCTGTCAAGTACCTCTTGATCTTTTCACTCCTGTGTGTCAAGTCAGGTTTCTGTCTCAAAGATGATTCAAACCTTATTTCAGGATCGTGAGTTTTTGTATCTGCAAAGGAAATCAGTGATGGGAGCTTCCTAGAGCTTGTCTTTCTCTTCAGACAGTGGTTTGTTTGTTTTTCTGTACAAGCCCTCTGTGGTAAAAAAAGTACTTCTAGCTGCCTGGCACTGCCACCCAGCCACTGTGGCATCAGTGCTCTCCATTTCACATCCCATCTTCCCACTGGCACTCCAAAAGGTGGAGAGGAAGATGAGTTTGCAGCAACTGACACTTCCATACCTGCTGTTCTGCATGTGTGTGCTGCCTCCTGCCTGATCAGCATCCCTGTATGGATTCTATACCTCCCACTGAGCACCCCGAGCAGAGGGTAGGCTTCTTTAAATCAAGGTAGTGAAGACCTGAGCTATTAATCTTGGAAACACACACTTCAGTCCCCACTGCTGACCAAAAAGCAGTCATGTGTGTCATTACTTACAACAGAAGCAGCCCTGTATACAACTTACAAAAGTGGTTATGAAAAGCATCTTTATTTCACTTACCCCAGCATTCAGTGCTGCTGCTGGTTTTGGTGATAATCAAGACCAGCTGCTACCCCATAATGCTGGAAAAACTCATCTCACCTCGAATCTTTCTCTCTAACTCTGTACCTGCCTCTTAAATTTGAGATATTTGTGCAGTGCAGGAAATACAGGCAAGTATTATAAGGAATGATTCTGCCTGCCTGGTTAGATCCTGTCCAGTAGCACAGCAGCCAATGTTAGATACTGATATGATGATGATTATGGTTACAGAGAATCTCAGAACCACAGAATGATTTGGGTTGGAAGGGACCTTCAAAGCTCATCCAGTCCAACCCCCTCTGCAGTCAGCAGGGACACCCTTAACTAGATCAAGTTGCCCAGAGCCCTGTCGAGCCTCACTTTGAAGATCTCTAAGGATAGAGTCCCAACCACCTCCCTGGGCAACCTGTTCCAGCAATCCACAACCCTCATGGTAAAGAATTTGTTACCTGTGAATCTGGGATCTGTCCAGGCTGAGAGTGGGGAACCCATCACAGGATCTCCTCTGCTCAGCCATGTGCCCTGGGAGCAGGAAGGGGACCACTGCCTGTCACGCCAAAAAGCAGGGATGGGGAAGACATCCTGACAAATGTGCTTATGCTGATAGTTTTATTTTCTTTTCCTAGCTGCCTTTCCCGTGGTGACAGGCAGCTACTTACTAGGCAGAACTGGAAGTGAGATTCTGAATTGCTGAAGGAAATTTTCCCAGTTGATCATACTCTTATGTGTTTTGTGCTGATCAAAGATTCTCTTCATGTCTTATCTATCTGAGAGCTCAAAAGGATGAATGAGAAAAAAAATAGAAAGAGCTATTCTTCTGTGCTGGTAGACAATGAAATGATGATTGGTGAGATTATGCCTTGGCTTTACTGTCAGCACAATGTCAGTGAGGGCATTGTGGTGTAGAGAGGGTACATTCTGAGAGATTAATACAAAATCCAGATCTCTAGAAGGAAAAGAAAAGCCCCAAAGAAAAGTAAAATGTCTGGCTTTAGTATTATTTTTATATTTTAGTGGAGAAGAAAATGAATCTTTCATATTCTTGCATCATATGAGTTACCCTGATTAGTTATCCCTTCACGTCCTGTGTGCGTAGTTGGTCAGGAGTGGTAACTCATGTTTTGCTCAGGTAAAAATCTCCTTCTCTATCTCTGTATCTATTTCCATCTCTGTCTCTGTCTCTATCTCTATCTCTATATCTATTTCTATCTCTGTCTCTGTCTCTATCTCCATTTCTATACATCTGTCTCTCTCTGTCTCTATCATCTCTATCATCTCTCTGTCTATCCCTATAATCTCTCTGTCTCTATCATCTCTATATTATATCTCTCTGTCTCAATCATCTCTGTCTTTATCATCTCTATCTCTATATCAATCTCTGTCTCTAGCATCTCTATCATCTCTGTCTCTGTCATCTCTATCTCTCTCTATCATCTCTGTCATCTCTCATCTCTATCATCTCTCTTTATATATCTCTATTGTCTCTATCTCTATCTCCTCTATCATCTCTGTCATCTCTATCATCCATAATCTCAATCTATATCATCATTATCTCCATCTCTATCTCTATCATCTCTGTCACCTCTATCACCTGCCATCTCTATTTCTATCATCTCCATCTCCATCTCTATCTCTCTGTCTTTATCTCTGCCATCTCTATCTCTCTATCCCTGTCTCTGTCATCTCTCATCTCTATCTCTATCATCTCCATCTCTATCTCCATCTCTATCTCCATCTCTATATCTCCATCTCTATCTCTATCTCTATCTCTATCATCTGTCATCTCTTTATCACCTCTATCTCTATCATCTGTATCTCTCTCTATCTCTATCTCTGCCTCTGTCTCTACTCACCTATACATCTCATGCATGGTATAGCAGGACTTTGATGCTGCACTGAGCAAGGAACCTGTTTTGCACAACGTTTTCACAAACCCCCCTGATGTGTGTAAAGGAATCAGAGGTTGCTTCATTGTCTTCTAGAAACAATGCTGGTTTTAAGCCTGAAATAGGCTTTCCAGGCTTCAGATTGGTTGGATTTTTAATGAGTTGAAAATAGAGGACCTGTGGTTAGTGAAGAAGAGGCCTTTGAGCTGAGGAATCTGCAAACTAAAGGTGTTAAGGCTTAATTCCCGAGTCTTGGCTTGGGTGTGCTCTTCTCAGGAGTGGAAGGTGGTTGTTCTGGCATATCTGTCATGTGTATTCCACCCCAGGAAAGGCACAAAGATCAGCTGCAGCACGGCTCACTGTGGTGGGTTTGTCTCGATTGTAGAGGGAGGGGGGAAGGTGAGACTGAAAATCAGCAGAAGAGTAAGGTCAGCACGTGGGGACGGGGAGGATAGGCCTGTAGCCATGGGATTGTGAAAGGACATTTTGAAGATCATATTGTAGCAGTGTCTGTCAAGAATGGTTTAGGTCTAGCCAGTCTTGCCCTGGGGCCAGGAGATGGGTTAGGTGACCTTTTTTGCTTCGACTCTGCGATTGGCAGAAAGAAAAACCCACTTTAGTCCACTGGTTCTCTGCGGGTGTTCTCTCCACCTTCTCCCCACTATCCTCCCGCGCCAGGTAACGAGATACTCCTATACACAAACACTCTTTCAGGGGCTTGCTGGCATTCTCTGCATCAGAAGTTTATGATTTCTATTAAGCTAACTGGTCCTTGAGCGTGTGCTGTTGTCAAGCTCTCTTCCTCTGCTGAGGAGAAGAGCACTCCAGGGCTGGCATGCAGTAACCTGATCTGGGTATTTATCCTTGTGGCGCTCCGCTAATTATTCCTGTTGCTTTCTCGTCCCTCTGCAGATTTCTGTCTCTCTGCCACAGTAAATACTCCCTCATTTTTCTCTAGCTGCAGAACAGCTAGTTACAATGAGAGAAGCCTGAATAGCCTGCAGAGACCCATATTGTCATTGGGATGATAGCAATGAAGCAGGCCAAACATCCTTTCTGTAGCACTTCAATGGCACGTCTTTGCGTTCCTGCCTTGGCCGCTCGCTTTCTGGACTGCATCCTGCTCTTGTAAACAGCTCCTATCATTCCTGGGAGTGCTCTTTGGAGCAGAGTGCTTTGAGAAAGCCAAAGCCATCAGCTGCCAGGACTCCATAAGGAATCAGAAATAGGCACCAGAAATCTTCGCTGCTGTAGGTGCAGCTGCATTAGCAATATCATTTATCTTCCTGAGGACTTAGCGAGCCACTAAAATGTATTATAAAATGAAGTGGCATTTTTTTCCCCACCTGTTCTAACAGGTGCCAAATCCACAGAAAGCCCTCCTGGGTGACACAAGGCTGCAAAATCTAAGTACCTTCCTATGGACTGCAGCTGGCCTCAGAGACATCAGGGTTTTTTTCCATGGGCTGCGCCCTTCACTTGTTATTCCAAGCTTTAGATTATCCCATCCTTCACTTGTTATTCCAAGCTTTAGATTATCTCAGGACCCTCTAGATCCCCCTGCAGCACAATCCAATTTGACCTAAGAGGTGTGGAGGTGAATGTGGAAAATCTTGCAAGCAGACACTGAGTTTTCCACTAGTACAAAGAAGTTTGTAGGGGAGGTTTCATGCCAGTCTGTGTTGGTAGAAAGGCTCTCTGGACTTTCTGAAGCATCTGGTGCTTACTGGAGCAAGAGGCAGCCTATACAAAGCCCCACTGTGGTGCTTCCAAATGCAAGAAGTTCCTGAGTCCTTCCCAGGCCACCAAGTAATTGAAAAAGCAGCAGACTGCTGAGTGGCAGCCTTTTAAGCCTTCTATTAAGTGTATTTTATCATCTAGGCAACACTGTATATTAACTGTTAAGCCTGCAACTTGGCTCCATGACAGGTATTTAAACACCTTAAATGCTACCTGGGAAGAGAGAAAAGCTGCTTTCCAAAGAAAAATAGAAACCTACATCTGTGGCTAGACCCAAATAATCTCCAGTTATCTCTTCTGATAGACAAATGACACTTCTGTTGATAAGCTGTGTCCCTGCCAATGCAATTACCACATCTCCTTGGACGTCTCTTAGTGATTTTGCTGCTGCCAAATTTCCCTGGCTGGAGCGGGTTGGGGTCTCCATCTACAAAATGATCTAACCCAAAGCAAGCCCACTCCCTGTTGCAGCAAAGCTGGTTGTTGTGATCCATGATCATCCCTAATCCCTGCAGTTGATTCCCCTGACTGTGTGGCAGCACAGGAGTGCAATCTATTTAAAAGGAGCTGTTCTCAAAGCAGCAGCAGCGCAGCTTTCCTTAGTTAAGGTGCACGGGGCTGACACAAAAGGTGTCTCTGCAATGTCTCTGGGCTGCAGCACAGGAAGCCAGCATGTGTCTGTCAGGATAACACTTGACTCAGATTGGGCTGTTTGCCCTCTTTTTCTAGCTTTTTGGCTGCTGTACAGATAATAGGACCCCTCCAGAGCAGAGGAAGCCTGGCATGGAGGCAGGATTCTTTCGAGTAATACACAGCCCTAGTGGGTATTAATCCTGGCAATTTAGGCAGGTGCATGTGAGTGATCCTGGAAAACTAAATATAGATTTCCAGACTGAAGATTCTGTTTCTGTAACAGCATTTTTCTGAAAAGACAGGGAGCCTGCAGAGCCTGCAGTCTCATTGTTGTGATGAGGCTCGGTAATGGCACAAAAAAGCAAACCCTAAAAAATGATTAATGTTGGGTTTGGGGCATCAAGTAATTGCCAAACAAAACAAAACAAACAAACCAAACCAAACAAACAAAACCAAAACAAGAAAAAAAACCCAAACCAAAACACAAAAAAAACCCAACAAAATCAAACCCAAACCACTAACAGAGATATTTAAGAAAAACTTGAGCCTTTGCAATGATTTCTGCACACAAATTGCTCCGTTGGTTTATCCAAATACTACTAAGCACCAAAACAGGTCTCAGCCTTACAAACTAGGAAGGAGCTGACTCACCAGATTTATTCCTGACTCTGTTAATTTATCAGAGTAGCTTTCTTGCTTGTATTTGTTAAGCATGACTCACTTTTGTAGCCATAAGATCAGATCACAGTTGCATCTTGTCTTCTGTCAATGCAAATGTGTCCCTGTCCTCTTTAAAACTCACTTACTGTATTTTCTCCAAGTTGTGCCATGGCAGGGAAGTGTTCAAGAGCTTTGATTTCCCTTTAGCTGTTATTTCTCCTGTACTGGTGTTACCTTGCTGATTCATCTCTTCCTTACACTGTAATTGGTCTGGTGCCACTGTGTAGTTTCTAACCGCGTGCAGTACCGACAGACCTCCATCTGTCTCTCCTCCAGAGCTTCCCAGCCTGCCATTACAAATATCTGCCAAATCCTTCTCCAAAGACATCATCACCAGATTCCAACTGTTTGCAAAATAACAGCCACTGCCAGAAGTCCTCTCCTGCTGCCTGCAACCTGTGCAGAGCCTGTGTCCTGTGACTGCTGGCCCTGGGGAGCTCTGAGCAGTGCTTTCATGTATTGCCCCTCGGAAGCATCCCCTGCTGCAGAGGCTTCAGCCTGCTTGGTCTGTTTGCTCAAATGCCTCACATGTGTGATCGTGNGTGCTGGGGGCTCCAGAACTGTACACAGGACTCCAGATGGCCTTTGGGTCATAAAACCAAAATAACATGAGGGTTGAATGGGGTTTTCTTCCACTTTAAAATGCAATTCTGATTTAAAACATACTATGGGATGGATTGTTTGCAGTGTTGTTATCTAAGATACTTTACTTGACCTGACTGTGCCCCTTTGCCAGGCTGCCACTTAGACAGAGGGCCAGTGACTGCTATCTAAAGCCAGGGTAACTGACAGGACTTGCTGACTGTACCTCAGCACTGCTGAGAGCAGAACTTGATCTTCCACCTCTCCATCCATCTGCTTAAGACTAGGTCGTTAGAAGAGCCAGCACCAAAGTAGGCAATGCACTGGTCAGATTGGAACGCTTGGAAAATAGCAACTTTTAAATATGCACAAGATAAAATCATCTCTAAATACATTTGGATGGAGTAAAAAAATGATAGGTTACTATGTAAGTGCCCCTTTAACACTGTTAAAGCCATTCTCACAACAGTCCTTCGATTCCATTGATTCCAAACTGTGTCAGCCTCATGTGGCTGTTGAAATTCAGCTGTGTACCTTAGGGTATGATCATCACACGTGTTAATGTTTGCTGGTTTGCTAGTTAGCAGCTTACTGTGGCTGAGGAATTAGCAGCAAATCTCTTTAGGTGCTGCTACAGACATCAAATTAACAATAAACATATGTTTGAATCTCTTGCCAGCTAAAGGCAGATCCAAGGAACAAGGCTCCTGTTTTATCTATGGGATGTTGGAATAAGTCAGCAGGATGCTTGAATAAGGTTATTCCAGGAGAGGGTTTCACGTTTGAATCTGCTGCAGTTTTAGTTCTGCAGTGCTTTGCAAAGAAACATAAGGAATGTAAAGCATCTTGGGGAGTTGATAATTCCTCCTTCCAGTCTACATTCAGAATCACAGAATGGTAGAGGTTGGAAGGGACCTTCAGAGATTATCAAGTTCAAACCCCCCACCCCCTGCCAAAGCAGGATCACCCAAGGTAGTCTGCACAGGAATGCATCCAGGCTGTTCTGAAAGTCTCCAGAGAAGGAGACTCCACAGCCTCTCTGGGTTCCAGTGCTCCATCACTGTCACTGTAGAGAAATTTCTCCTCATGTTGAGATGAAACCTTCTCTGATCAGGTTTGTATCCATTGCTCCTTGTCTTATTACTGCGCCCCACTGAAAAGAGCTTGGCCCCCTCCACTTGACACCCACCCCTCAGATATTTATGGCCATCGATCAGATCCCCTCTCAAGCCTAAACAGATCCCCTCTTCTCAAGCCTAAACAGCCCCAGGACTCTGCCAATGCTTCCAAGAGACAGGAAAATGAGTACCATGCTTGTTTCTGATGGGCATGGACCACGGAGACTGTGGCTGGAGTGTGTTTTTCTGTAGAAACATAGTGGGAAGCACCTGAAGCACCAGAGAAATTTGGGAGCTTGTTTTGTGATGTGTAGTTGGGTTGAAGGAATATGAGTTATTTCCATTGCGTGTATTGCACTGTGGCTTTGGTGTCCATTTTGGCAGGTTTTCAGACAATCAAACTCATGGTTTTCTAGGAGGCTGCACTACTGCTTAATAATACAGTATGACAGGAGAGAAGTATGTACAAACAAGCCTGAGCCTGTAGGACAGCTATGCTTAACTCCCCAATGAATAACATCCCCAGCCACTGCCAGGGGGGGCAGGGAGCAAATGGAAAAGTGAAATTGGAGAGACCAGACCATCCCAGAGGTGATGCACTGACTGCCTGGCATCTCGAGCAGGCAGCACAGAGGCTCGGGGGGTAGCTGTGCTGGCAAGACTGAGATCTGGCCCTTATTTAAGTCTGGTTTTTCTGGAGCAAGATTTCCTCATAGAGGAACAGCCACGATTTGTTTAAAGTCTTTAGGAGATAAAAAGCAGATGGCATTGATCAGCTAATTAGTAATATTTTTTTGCAGCTTATCAGCTGTGCTGATGTGTGTAAAGTTTGCAAATGCTTGGGATGAGTCATAGCATCATAGAATCATAGAAGTATAGAATCACAGAATCAGGCAGGGTTGGAAGAGACCACAAGGATCATCCTGTTCCACCCCCCCTGACATGGGCAGGGACACCTCACACTAGGTCAGGCTGTGCAGAGCCTCATCCAGCCTGGCCTTAAACACCTCCAGGGATGAGGCTGCCACCTCCTCCCTGGGCAACCCATTCCAGGTTCTCACCACCCTCATGCTGAAGAACTTCTTCCTAACATCCAGTCTGAATCTACCCATTTCTAGCTTGGTTCCATTTCCCCCAGTCCTATCACACTTCACACTAGATCAGGCTGTCTAGAGCCTCATCCAGCCTGAATCTCACAGTCTTTGGTGTAAAGTTTGCAAATGCTCAGGCTGAATCTCTTCTCTCTTTGATTTTTTAAATTTTTTGGCTTTGTTTTTGTTTTTTAAGGAATTGACTAATTTAAGATGGGGAGGAGAGGGAATGTTCTACAGAAATGTGTAATTTTCTGCCCATCAGAAATATGTTCATCTTTTCTTTCAAATTTATATTCAGGGTTCATTCCTTCATTTGGGAGAGTAATGCACACAACAAGAGTGCAGCTCTCCTAGATCTTGTCATGATTTCACGGTCTATTGTGTGACAAGCCATAGGTTTCTGATTCTCCAGTATTCCTCTCCATGAGCATACTCTTTCCACTTTTACATTTATTACAGAGTCAAAGCAAAATGCTACTTCTCTTTTTATGCCAGGCTCACTTTTAGCTTGTCTCCTTGTGAACCCTTTGCAGCCACAGCGCTGCCCCAGCAGGACTTCTGCCAAGTGCTGCTTGGCACTGCTATAACAGCAGTCAGTGCTCCTTTGGCCAGAGCATCACTGGGGAGTTGGAGGTTCCTCTGACCTTGAGTTATANTGCACACAGGACTGCAGGTGGGGTCTGAGGAGAGCAGGGCAAAGGGGCACAATCCTCTCCCTTACCCTGCTGGCCACACATTTGACACCAGTCAAATATCTTGCTGTTGTCTCTATAACGGCAATTGTTTGTCATTTAGGGCAAGATTGAGCATCTCAACAAGATATTAATATAAAAAGGATCTCAGCATTCAGACTCTGCTGGTTCTGTAACAAAGTCTCTTCTTGCTAAGAAGAGCAAGACTTTCCTGCTTTCTCCATCAGGGTGGATACAGGAAGGCTCCCAGTCCCAGTAGTCATGGGGGTGGGTGGGCAGAGCTTTGCATTGCCAGTAAGCCCCACGATTAGGATTTACTGCAAATTCCCTGGAGGTTTGAGCTGTGCCCCAACACCACTCCAAAGCTTTTCATGCCACAAGGTCCTGGTGCAGAAGCTGTGTTTTAGCTGCAGCGTGTAGCATGGATGATGCACAAGCTGTCAGCTGCCCACCTGCGACAGCGGGGAAAGAGAAAGAGCTTTTCCTCTCACAGGGAGCTGTCCTCCCTTGCAGATGCTCTGCAGAACAGCTTTGCAGTCCTTGTATTTCAGCTAAGACTTCAAAATAGGGCATGATGCAGGTTTGAGGTGGCACTGAGACATAGCACTGGTCGCCTGCCCGAGTTGCGTGCCTTCCATAAGCCATCACGACTGGAAACCGCCTAAAGATTTGCTCCTCTCTTTCTATTTTCCATGGAGTTTGGTGTTGGAGATTTTTAGCCTTTCTACTTCCATCAGCATGACTTTTTTTTTTTTTTTTTTTTTTGCTTCTCAAATTGAAGGAACAACAAATTCTGCATCCTCTCCGGAGCAGAGTTTTGTTAATGTTCTTTGAAACATGACATGTGTCGTGGCCGTCAAACTGCAGCGATCCCATTTCTGCTGAGAGAAGAAAAACATGTCACTTCTGGCTCCAAGTAACACAAAGGGAGAGTCATCCTTTAGATAGGAGCTGCATGGCTGCCAAAGATGAAAGAAAAAAGATGTTATTGCTTTTGGAAATTTCATAATTGCAGTTAATGATGATTTAATGAAGTGACATTGTCTTCACCACTGTCACTAATGAAATGGTTGGGAGTGATAAACCAGAGCCTGTTTAAATAGAGCAAAGAGTCTTGGGTGGAATAGCTTTGTGACAGCAGCCTGCATGAATTCCTGGGTTGTTGTTTTTTTTTTTTCTGGTTGTTGTTGCACTGGTTTAAAAAAAAGAAGATAGAATGAAGGCTACGTGGCAAATAATGCACACATGAAGTATTTAAAGGCCTTCCATTAAGCAAACACCACTGAACTCCAGGCTAACGTAGTGCTGCTCCTGAGAAATTCTAACCCGTCATTAAAACACTTTTCCTTGTTTGTTTGTTTTTCTTTGCAGACAAACCAGAGAACAAGAAACCCCGCCTGACTTTTTTTATTTCTCAGACTATGAGAGACATAATGCAGAAATAGCAGCATTTCATTTGGACAGGCAAGTAAAAATGGATTTGCATTGAAAGAAAAGGGGAAATATTGTGATGGGGTTCTGCACTTGGCCAGCCCTGTAACTGAATTCCTTTTAAAGAAGAGGGAGATGGAACAAAGGTGGGCAAAGGCCATGAATAAATGAAATGGCAGATGATGAAAGGCTAGATTAATAATTAGGAAATGTGAGTTGCTCTGGGAATGAGAACTTTAGCAATAAGTTATTCTGAAAAAAAAGAAAGAGAAATTACATTGAATAGAAGCCAAGAAATGAATTTCCCCTGAGATCTTGAATGGAGAGGACCTATCTCCTGGGAAGTGTGTCACATAAGTGTGACAGGAGCCTGGCTCACCCCAATTAGCTCCAGGGCCTGCAAATCCAAGTGGGACATGGGGAATGGTGTGGGTATTCAGAGAGGAGTAATTGAGAGGAGGAAAGAGTTCTGGTGTCACAGCAAAAAAGCCAAGGCTGTCCCATATCAGGAGTGTGTTTAAGACACCAGTTAGTGGGAAGGAGAGGGCAGTGGTGGGCATGCCATGCTTCTGGTAGCTGAAGATGTCTCCCCAGGCAGAGTTTGTGCAGATGCCCTGACTGGGAAGGGACTGCAGCCCTCTCAGACTGCCCAGATTAGAAGCAGTAATTAATAATTCGTGATAGGTTATTGACAGTATGGCAAGAAACGAGGGCATTCCACAGGCTGAGTTAGAACTGAGCCTCCTTTCAAACTCTGAGGTGCCAAGAAGCCTCCTTTGAATAGCTTGAAGCTTTGGAGGGGTAAATCATTTGGGGTTAAATGTAGTATTGCTGACTTCTGGGTTGATGGTTAGGAGAAAGGAACCTGTCAATGGGTGGCAGAGGGTGTATTTGCCAGTAAGAACCATCCCAGTCAGATCCTTCAAGGGTCTACTGTATTTTATTGTTGTTGACCCTGTTGATCCCTGATTTATATTTCCTATTGCCATTTTAAGCAGGCAGTGTTGTAAGAAAAAACATTAATGGAGTTCCTGAAGGGAAGCACATGAAATATCCACACAGTAAGCAGAAAAAGGAGCTGCTACCTAATGCAGAAAACTTTAGCAGCAACAGACATAAAAATCCCAACCTATGTGGAGGTTTTGAATGGGGACTTTGCTTTTTTTTACTGTAAAACTTCACAGGGAGATTTTAATGATCTGCTAAGGCAAGGGAATTTGGGGTAGAGAAAGGCTCTTCACTCAGCTTTTGCCTGTGGAACAAATTTTCAGTTTAAGTTGATAGAAGGGTATTGAAACAGAGAGGAGCAAAAGAAAGCAAACCAAACAAATACTAAGACTGCCAGGGGAAAAAAAAACCAAACTCCTATTAGATGGTGGTTATGGAAGAAAGGTGCTGAATGGCCATTCCTCAGATCACTTTAAAAATTGGTGAGCAAAATGCCTGCTGTAACAATCCTGAAGCAGCACAAAGCTTCTACTGTCTCTTAGGTATAGAATTCTACCTGCCTTCGTTTTTATCATGGAACAATCTGTTCCCATGCTCCTCTGTAGTTTGCACCTGCTCCACATTGTGTGGGCAAGGCAGAGCTCATCCTGTTCAGGACATATTTTGCACTCTAGTCTAGGAAGGATTATCCACTTTAAAGCTGATGGGCTTTGTACTCCTTAAAGTTCAAATGTGCCTTCAGAGGGTCACGAACCTTCCTCAAACCTATCGCTTCTGTTTTAGCGCTTAACCTGCGTTGCCGTATTTTAATCCTTTAGGTAAACTCTTTCCTTCCTCTTCCAGGATCCTGGATTTCCGCCGCGTGCCGCCGGTCGCAGGTCGCCTTGTAAACATGACAAGGGAAATACGAGATGTGACTCGTGACAAGAAGCTGTGGAGAACCTTTTTCATCTCGCCAGGTAGTCAGGGAAAATCACACCGCGTCCTTTCTGTCTCCCCACACACCTGCGCAAGGCGAGGGCGCGCGGATGGCTTTAATCGCTCCGAGATCTCCACCACAGCTCTCTTCTGGACACTAGGAGCACAGTGAATGTGGAGCCTTAGCCCACAAAGACTTTATTGGTTTGAGCTGGGGGCCTTTTCCCCTTGACAGGTGATGCCAGACACAGGCTTTGGTGTTCATAAGAGCAATGTACTCAGCGAATGTTTTGTGTAGAGCAATTGCTTCTGTTGCTCTCAGTGTACCCAAAACCTTAGTACTTAGCCCATTAATTATTTACACTTTGTTTTGTCTTTCATTTTTTTGTCTTTTTAAAAAAAATTTATTATTTTGTCCTTTTTTTTTCTTTTTTTTCTTTTTTTTCTTTTTTTTCTTTTTTTTCTTTTTTTTCTTTTTTTTCTTTTTTTTCTTTTTTTTCTTTTTTTTCTTTTTTTTCTTTTTTTTCTTTTTTTTCTTTTTTTTCTTTTTTTTCTTTTTTTTCTTTTTTTTCTTTTTTTTCTTTTTTTTCTTTTTTTTCTTTTTTTTCTTTTTTTTCTTTTTTTTCTTTTTTTTCTTTTTTTTCTTTTTTTTCTTTTTTTTCTTTTTTTTCTTTTTTTTCTTTTTTTTCTTTTTTTTCTTTTTTTTCTTTTTTTTCTTTTTTTTCTTTTTTTTCTTTTTTTTCTTTTTTCTTTTTTTTTATTTTTTTTTGCTCCTTTATTCCCCTTTTTTGTCTTTTATATTTTTGTCCTTTTTTTTCCTTTTTTTGGTCTTTTTTTGTCCTTTTTTTTGTCCTTTTTTTCCTTTTTTTTTGTCTTTTTTGTCTTTTTTTCTTTTGTACTTTTGGGGTTGGTTTTTTTTGTCTCTTTTTGGTTTTTTGTCCTTTTTTTTTTTTTTTGTCTTTTATTTTTTGTCCTTTTTTGGTCCTATTTTTGTCCTTTTTTTCTTTTTTTTGTCTTTTATTGTTGTTTTTGTCTCTTTTTTTTTCTTTTTTGGGTTTTTTGTATCTTTGTTGTCCTTTTTTTCTTTTCTTTTTTTTTCCTTGTCTTTTCTTTTTAATTTTTTTCTTTTTTTTTTATTTTTTTCTTTTTTTTCTTTTTTCTTTTTTTTTATTTTTTTTTGCTCCTTTATTCCCCTTTTTTGTCTTTTATATTTTTGTCCTTTTTTTTCCTTTTTTTGGTCTTTTTTTGTCCTTTTTTTTGTCCTTTTTTTCCTTTTTTTTTGTCTTTTTTGTCTTTTTTTCTTTTGTACTTTTGGGGTTGGTTTTTTTTGTCTCTTTTTGGTTTTTTGTCCTTTTTTTGTCTNGTTTGTTTTTTTTTTCTTTTTTTGGTTTTTTGTCCTTTTTTTGTCTTTTTTGGGGGGGGGGTTGTCTTTTTTTTTTGCCTTTCTGTCTTTTTTTGTGCTTTTTTCTTATTTTTTTGGGGTTCTTTTGTCTTTTTTTTGGTTCTTTTTCCCTTTTTTTGCCTTTTATGTTTTTGTCCTTTTTTTTCCTTTTTTTGTCTTTTTTGTCCATTTTTTCCTTTTTTCTGTCTTTTTTTTCTTTTTTTTCTTGCCTATTTTTTTTGTACTGCAATGAGATAGAATCATAGAATAGAATCATAGAATGGTTTAGGTTGGAAGGGACCTCAAAGATCATCTAGTTCAAACCCCCCTGCCATAGCCAGGGACACCTCCCACTAGAACAGATCCATCACTTCTCACTTCTGTTGGCCAGATGCATTTATTTCTTGGTTTTGACTGGAGGACCAAACCCCAATTTTCTGAGTCATGTACTTCAGTTTCTATTGCAACAGGAGTTTGGTGAAAGCAAATAGATGTGCAACGTGCCCTGCTTCCAGCTCAAATTCCCCATTGGTCTGAGACCAGAGCAGAAGTGAGCCGAAGTGTTCTCAGTTCTCATTCTTGCTTGAGAGCTGACCCCAGGAACCAGGACTACTCTCTGCTCTCTTCACTTTTTCACATCAGGTGGCCCTAGCCAAGGATGAAGCTTAAGAGCTTTTCCCTAAGGAAAAGGACCTGGGGGTCTGGAGTGATTAAAAACTCAGCATGAGGCTGCAGTTGTGAGTGCAGCCCAGACAGCAACTGTGTGCTGGGCTGCAGCAAGAGCAGTGTGGGCAGCAGGGCAAGGGAGGGGATTTTGCCCCTTTGCTCTGCTCTCCTCAGACCCCACCTGCAGTCCTGTGTGCAGTTCTGGAGCCCCCAGAACAGGAAAGACATGAAGTGTTGGAGTGGGTCCAGAGGAGGCCACCAAGATGCTGAGAGGGCTGCAGCAGCTCTGCTATAAGGACAGGCTGAGAGAGTTGGGGCTGTGCAGCCTGGAGAGGAGAAGGCTTCCAGGAGACCTTAGAGTAGCCTTGCAGTATCTGAAGGGGGCTACAGGAAGGCTGGGGAGGGACTATTGACAAGGTCTTGTAATGACAGGACAAGGGGAATGGGTTTGAAGTGGCAGAGGGGAGATTGAAAGTGGATGTTAGGAGGAAGTTGTTTGCAGTGAGGGTGGTGAGACACTGGCACAGGTTGCCCAGGGAGGTTGTGGAGCACAGAATCACAAATGTGATTGAAGATCGCATTCTGTGACTCTGTGCTCCACAACCTCCCTGGAGGTGTTCAAGGCCAGGTTGGACGAGGCCTTAAGTGACCTGTACTAGTGGGAGGTGTCCCTGCCTATGGCAGGAGGTTGGAACTAGATGATCCTTGAGGTCCCTTCCAACCTTTACCATTTTATGATTCTATGATTGTCTAACAGGATGGGAGTGGTACAAACACAGGGTAAAACCATGCCCAGCTCACCAGAATACACAACTGGAATAGGTAAAGATGAGCCAAGGTTGGGAGAAAGCAGTAACATCTCTGCTTAGCATCTGGGATGCTGAGATGGAGAAACAAGGCTCCAAAATAAGTGCTTAGGTATGTTCTTAGAGAAAAAGCATTCAATTTAAAGCACGTAGTTATCTCATATTATTTCAGCTGCATGCAAATGTGCCTTGCTGAACTGGGGCTGTGACTTGTGTAACAGGCAATCTGGAGCAGAAATCCCCAGAGATCTGTTCCTCGCTCTGTGTGGGATTGGCCAGGAGCTGTTTATCCCAGATCCCTAAAGTTAACATCCCGAGGCTTAATTACAGTTTCTCCTGATGTAGCTGTAATTATTGCTGTTAGCAGAAATCAGAGAGCCCTGTCATTACAGAGCTTTGTCTCTCAAAATGTTTAGCACACTTTCGTGCTCCCCGATAAAGTCATTATTACGGCTGCTATTTTTAGCTTGGTATCCACGTTCAGCTCTGCAGGACAGAGCTGAGCAGATAGTTGTTTATTCCAGTAACTTCTCTTCTACAAAATGCATTACATAATTGCAAAAGATTCCATTGTGCCCTGTGCTGTGAGTGCTCCAATTTTGCATGTACAGTCCCGGTGACAGCGCATGGTGACAGCCTTCACCAAGGCTGATGTGCAGACATCTCTGTGCGCCTCAGCTAGGCACTTGTGCCTTGGCTGCTTTCTCTCCCCCTCTGACACTCTGTCTGTGGGGTTATTTGCTTGGCTTATTGTAGACAAACACACACAAAAACTGACCCCCCAAAAAAGTAAATAATGACAGTCAGGAAGGACAGACAGAAAGGACATTGAACTGTTGGAGTGGGTCCAAAGGAGGGCCACAAAGATGCTGAGAGGGCTGCAGCAGCTCTGCTGTGAGGACAGGCTGAGAGAGTTGGGGCTCTGCAGCCTGGAGAAGAGAAGGCTTCCAGGAGACCTTAGAGTAGCCTTGCAGGATCTGAAGTGGGCTACAGGAAGGCTGGGGAGGGACTATTGACAAGGGCTTGCAATGACAGGACAAGGGGCAATGGGTTTGAAGTGGCAGAGGGGAGATTGAAAATGGATGTTAGGAGGAAGTTGTTTGCAGTGAGGGTGGTGAGACACTGGCACAGGTTGCCCAGGTTGGTGTTCAAGGCCAGGTTGGATGAGGCCTTGAGTGACCTGTACTGGTGGGAGGTGTCCCTGCCTATGGCAGAGGGTTGGAACTGGATGATCTTTGAGCTCCCTTCCAACCTTACCATTCTATGATTCTAAGATTCTATGATCTGACTGTTTATGTGCACTAGGTCCTTTGGCTCATTTGAGATATAAGCCCTTTTATTCCCATTATGGATTAGCAGGTTTGCTTGCTTTTAGGCTTCTCAGGCTCTACATCAAGGCTTAGAGGTGAGCTTGAGTGATTGCTGAGAATTACAAACCTGGACTCAAGTACTGAGCAGCTTACAGCAGCCAGAGCATGGCAATGCAGTGTTAGGTCTGCTGGTTCAGGTGAAGATCTTTACCTTGTCATTATGAAATTCCAGACATCCAAGGGATCATCCCAGCATAATCCTTTAGTCAAATTTATTTAGAGGCCCCAGATAAATTCAATTAAAATATTTGATTAGCTATGAACTATGGTTTTCTGGAGAATGAAATGCTTAAGCAATTAGTTTTTATTTCAATTTCATGTTTTCTAAATCAATAGACTTTGCTTAAGTCCTGCTGGCTACTCACCAGAGTTCTTCTGGTTTAATTAATTGGATCCTCATTAACATATGCCCAACCTCCATCTTGTGTTTCCTACTGACCTTAAGAGGCAGGCATTAATTAATGCTTAATGAAAAAGTAGTAAAGGTCTTAAATTAAACATTTAGAAACAAATTCACCAGCCTAGCAGGTGGCTCTGAGCAGCAGACCTAGGACAGAACAAAGGAAAACAGGAGGGTGCTGAGATGAGCCCCAAGGGCTGGGATGGGGATGGAGAGGTAACATGGAGCCTGGTGAAGACTGGAAGAGGCTGACTTGTCCTCTGGCAGATGAGGGGCAGCAAAAGAGGGAGAACTGGTTAGAAAGGTGAGAAATACAGGTGTGATGTATAGACTGTTGTAAAAAGTAGTCTGTGCACCTGCATTAAGCTGTCAAGGCCCCCACCAGGGACTCCCTTTCAGGTCACTGTGTCTCTGCATCTTCATCCCCAGGAGTGCCCAGTCAGGGTGGACATGTGGTGTCTGCTGGCAATGTATCCCTCTCTGTGTGCCCATTTGCATCTCTTAAAATTAAATGAGCACTAAATGTTATTAATTTTACACCAAGCTCTTCCCTTCAGGCTGGGATAGTAATGGAAACCCTGAGAGGGTAAATACTGATGGTTCTCATCAATGCACTGTGTTGTTCCCTCAACCNTCAACTGGGGAGCCCAAAACTGAAGGCAGTACTCAAGATGAGGTCTCACCAGGGCAGAGTAGAGGCAGAGGAGAACCTCCCTTGATGTGCTGGACACACTCCTCTAATACACCCCAGGATCCCATTGGCCCTCTTGGCCACCAGGGCACATTGCTGTGCCATGGATGTTCTCCCCCAGCACTCCCAGGTCCCTCTCCACAGGGCTGCTCTCCAGCAGATCACCTCCCAGCCTGTACTGCTGCAGTTTATTATTCCTCCCCAGGTGCAGGACCATACAACCTAGCTCAGGTCACAGAGGAATGCATCCAGACAGGGCCTTCAAAGTCTCCAGAGAAGGAGACCAGTGTGAGGCAGTGGAAATGGCAGGGAGCAGGCAGGGCGGTCGCTGCGTTGGGCTGCGCTCAGGGAGCAAGCAGGCTGCAGGAAAGAGCACTTCCAGGCAGTTTGGACTAAACATGAGAAGTGGAATTAGGTCAGCAATTATTGAAATTAATTTCACATCCTTTGCACTAAGGCAGACTGCAGTAGCCCTGCTACTCTTACAAATGAATGGTAATTTGCTAGGGGGGGAAAAAAAAAAAGACATATTAACGATGTCAGCCTTGCTTTTGGAAGTGATTGAGGCAGCAGCTTAAGGGAATCAATGTTACACAGCTAGTAAGCACTGTGGGTTTTGTTCATATTAACCAATTCCAAGGAATTATGGATTTTTTTTTTCTCCCCCTCTCAACAAACAATAGGAGTTCTGAATTAGCTATTATCTTGAGCAGGTAAAAGAAAGATCTTTTCATGCATTGCTTTAGTAAATATTCAGGACTCTTTTCCAGCACTCCAGTTGCTCAGGGTAGCTAAATGTCTCCTCATGCATATCTCAATAAAAGCAGTGCTCTGCAAAGCAATTTATTTAAAGGTATCTCCACTCCTTTCTTCTCTTCCCAGGAAGGGTGATTGTTCTGCTGTCAGGGTGACACAGAGAAAAAATGTGCAGATGAGTACACAAACACTCTGGTTCTTAATTGGTGTAATTAGCTGGAGTTTCCATCACCAGACCAGGATTTTTGAGTGGGTTTTGTTATGAATTTTGTCCTTTCATCCTCAGATAATGAAAGTCAGACACTTGCAACAATCACTCAGGATCTCTTGCTGCTCTAATGCTTTGGGAGGACCATTTTGAGGTTCAGTGATGAAGCAGCTTACATGATACAAATTCCCACCACCTGAACATCTCAGCATGTATAAACATCCCTTCCTTTCTGCTTTGCCAGTCTGCTGCTGGTGCTGCTCTTACCCACTCTGCAGGAGCACAACTTGTAGGAGGTTGTTGCTTTTGCAGGTGTACTTACAGGTGGGGTCTGTACAGAAACACCTGCACTGGGTTAGAGAGGAGCAGAGTGAGTGCAGCCCAGAC
>WBNM01030932.1:0-19788 GCA_013399055.1 Ramphastos sulfuratus | reverse complement strand
GCTCCATCCCCTTGGCACTCACCAATATACATTTATAAACATATTTATATTTATATGTTTATTTATAAATATANGCAGCACTGGATTAGAGTTGATAGAATTTGTATCAGAATGTTCACGCTGGGGTAGCATGAAATCCTCAGGAGACTGGTTGTCTAAAATAGTGGACTCAGGAGAGGGGATTGATAAATATTTTCAAGGACAACACTTTTAATGGAGAAAATAGCCTCATTTTGAAGAAGCAAATAAGCATCTTTGTTCTCTGGCGTTTCAACATTTCTTGGCAGACCATCACAGCAAAAGAAATCTTTATTTTGAACCTTTTGCTTTGCCTGTAACTTCTTCCACTTTCTATTTCCTTCCTTTTCATTGCCTAGCATTTGCAGGAAAATCTGGGTGAATGGTGGTTAATCCAAATTCTGTCTGGGAGTGAACCTACTTCTCCATGATGAGTATCAGGTACTTTTAAAGATTAATTCCTCTTTCTGAGTAAGAAATGTTCCATTTTAAACTCTCGTAACTAGAGACTGTGTAAGTGGAATTGATTCCCAAAGTAGAAAAGAGAAAGACTTGTGGAAAGGCTGGGGGCAGAGTGGCAGAGAGGGACTTGGGGGTACTGGTTGACAGCTGACTAAATATGAGCCAGTGTGCCCAGGTGGCCAAGAAGGCCAAGGGCATCCAGGCCTGTACCAGGAATAATGTGGCCAGCAGGACCAGAGAAGTCATTCTGCCCCTGTACTCAGCACTGGTTGAGGCCACATCTTGAGTACTGTGTCCAGTTCTGGGCCCCTCAATTTAAGAAAGGTGTTGAGGTGCTTGAATGTGTCCAGAGAAGGGCACCAAGGCTGCGAGGGGACTGGAGCACAGCCCTGTGAGGAATGGCCGAGGGAACTGGGGGTGTTCAGCCCAGAGAAGAGGAGGCTCAGGGCAGACCTTATTGCTGTTTACAACTACCTGAAAGGAGGTTGTGGCCAGGTGGGGGTTGGTCTCTTCTCCCAGGCAATCGGTGATAGAACAAGAAGACACAGCCTCAAGCTGTGACAGGGCAGGTCTAGGCTGGATGTTAGGAAGAAGTTCTTCACAGAAAGAGTGATTGGCATTGGAATGGGCTGCCTGGGGAGGTGGTGGAGTCACCATCCCTGGAGGTGTTTAAAAAGAGTCTGGATGAGGCACTTAGTGCCATAGTTTAGTTAATTAGAAGGTGTTAGGTGATAGGTTGGACTGGATGATCTCAGAGGTCTTATCCAACCTGGTTAATTCTGTGATTCTGTGAACAGAAACCACTTACAGCAGGAATTTTTATTTTCAAACCTTCCAGGTGAAGTCCAAACCCAGGGGGTTGATGATGTTTAGGATTTTTCCCATCTTTTTCCATTCTTGTATAGAGGCTAAAACTTGGAGTTGTTACAGGAGATGTTCCTGTCAGAACAGTCTCACTCTAACCAAGGTAGCTACCTCCCTCGTCCTTCTTTATCTCCCTGCAAGTTCTCAGCTTGAAATATTATGGCATAGATGTAGGAAAGAAAGAGACAGAAGCTGGTAGAAAATTAGTGAATCAGTGGCTGTTGTGGCAGGTGTCTTGTAGTAGGAATGCCAGGGGAGGTTTAGGCTGGATGTTAGGAAGTTCTTGGCAGAAAGAGTGATGGGCATTGGAATGGGCTGCCCAATGGGCTGCCATCCCAGGGAGATGGTGGAGTCACCATCCCTGGAAGTCTTTAAAAAGAAACTGGATGTGGCATTTGGTGCCATGATTTAGTTTATTAGATAGTGTTGGGTGAAAGGTTGGACTTGATGATCTCAAAGGTCTTTTCCAACCTGATTGATTCTGTGATTCTGTGATTTTCTCCATAGCCAGTCCCTTTGCTGCTTGGTGAGAGCATGGCTTTTTATAATTCACATTGTCCTTTTAGGACAAGAACTGGTGCCTGCTGTTGTGACAGCATTGCCAGAACTGTCCCTTGGGTCATTGTCCACCTTTAATGACTGTGGTTTGCCAGCTCTTTGGTAAGAATGGGTGCCAGCAGGATGAGTGCTAGGAAGGCTAGTGTCCCCTGAGCAGTGCATGTTACTCATCACAACTTCTCCTTGCTTCAAACACACTCAAGAGCAAGTGTCTGCACTTCTGCAGCACTGTGCACTGGCAGCGTCAAAAATGTGGGTTGGGAGTGTGTGACTGCCTTCCTTTCCAATGTTTCCTTCCTGTCCTCAAGGTGTTCTCAGGGGACATCAGTCAGAGGCAAGCACATTGGGGACAGCAGGTGCCCTGCTCCTGTGAGGACACCTCAGCAAATCGGAAAATAAAAGGGCTTCACATACTTCACTACGCTGGTTTAACCCCACACCCAGGAGTGAAAAACATGCTGTCCTTTAGTCAGAGATGGGGTCAGAGATGTTTCTTTCTCTGATTATGAAACAGGGAGTGTTGCAGTTACCACCCATATTTCCTGATAACAGCATTGGGATGTGTGGTCAGATACCTCTCACTGAGAAAAAGAGTTCTGTCATATTTATTCTGCTCACCCAACAAGAGCATCTGGAGCAGCATCAGGATACCCATCTTGTGCTCCTGGATCACCATGGCAAGGGCAGTTCTGAGTCCCATACCAGGGCACCCTTCTGGTGCAGGTGATTACAGAAGATGGGTGCCAGGCACTGTCAAACCACTGAGCCTCTGTCACTGTGTTAGGGTTAAAATTACTCCCCAAAATAAAATCACCAGACTAGCTCAGAAGGTTTAGAAGTAAGATAAAACTGTATTTTCACATAAAAACTAAAATCTAAAAGCATATAACACAACACATATATCCAAAATACATTTACATATATTTACAATTATTTAGAAATAACAACGAGATCACTCTCCCAGACAAACCCAGAAAGGGCTAACAGTCACCTTCTTCTCCCCTCAGAGAGAAAACCAGGTCCTCACTGTTATCTACTCAGCCAAGGTGCAGAATCAGCCAGCACTGGGACAAGAAGAGGAGGAGGATGCAGGAAGGGGGAGAGAGAAAAGAGTGGTTTGTGTAACAAATTGTATTCTAATCCAGCAAACAAATGAAATGCTATAGACTTATCTATTATTTTTCTTCTATAACCAATCTTCTATTCTATTTCTTTTCTATTAAAAAATGTCCAGAAAGTTCCTACTTCTTGTTTACAATTTAGGATTCGGCTAAACTGTTAGCTCTAAACTACCACAGTTGCCCAAAACTTTCACATGGAGCTCCAAGTCACAGACAACATCCAGATATCTAGGGAGGCAACTGCATCATGATCTCTCTGAAAGGAGGATACAGCACATAGATGCCATATTACACAAGTGCATGGGGTGCCTGGATGCATTCCTATGCAACCTAATGTAGCCAAACCTGCTTTAGCAGGGACATTGCACTAGAGGATCCTTGGAGGTCCCTTCTGACCCCTACTATTATGTGTGCCTGTAGGACATGGGGACCAACTGTGTGAATCTGATGAGATAGGACCGGCCAGAGTCACTTTGCCTCCATCACTGGCACTGAGAAGCCTTTGAGGGACCCTGCAGAGAGGAGCAAGCATCAGGGGCCAGTGCAAGGGTTGCAGAAAGCACCCTGTAGTTTTGATTGAGTGGGCTTTTTTTGGTGAGCAACACAAAGCATGGGCCCTTTACCTTATCTTGGCCTACTCCTTTCTGGAGTCATTCAGTGCACTCCTGCCCTTTCTTTCCTTCCTTCCAAATCCTTTTCATCCTTGCCCACTTCATGTTATTTCCTTTCCATCTCACTGATCTTTCTCCTGTGGGTATGACACCCTTCCCTCTGACCAGCATCCCTCTGGTCTAGTGGGTCTCTGCCACATCATACCACATTTGCAGAAAGGCAGCAAAACTCCTGCTTCTGAATAACTGCTCTGAATTTGATGTTGTGTCTAAGCAGTCTATACTGGTGGCTGAGAAGCAATTGCTGTGAACAAATGAAGTTTGTAGTTTTGGTTTGGTTTCTGAGACAAGTATTTATTAAGAGTAAGGCACACACACATGCATAGACTTTCTCCCCAGACTGTACCTTTTTTTACTAATCACATCAGTGACCAACCAGTAGGATGTGCAGAGTAAGACAAATGTGGAGTACGCATATCTCCACTGAAAATGTTCAGATGAGCTTAGGGAACTAGACTGTGCTTTTCTGGTTGATCTGGAAAATCCAAGGCTTTTGAGAGAAAGAAAAAAAAATAAAGAGAGGGGGAAACATCACAGGAAAATTAAAATGCCCATAAACACTGTTAACAAGCACAATTCTTCATGGCACAATAGGAGCTTGTGCTCCAGCTTCTCAGTTTAACTTCGGGGGAGAGGAGAGAATGGGTTAATTTGGAGACTAAACGCCCTAACATCAAGGAGGAAAATCTTTCAATGTTACTGAAAAAAATTACAACTTCTTTTAGTTGAAATGAATTGCTGCTTTAGCCAGGCAGAAGAATTTGGCTACATGACAGAGCAAGAAGTGAGTTTGCAGTGTCAGATTACCACAGACCAGAACTTGCTGAAGTGATGCTGTGCTGATCTTTCTGTCCGTTAATAGTTGCATTTCTGTGAGTCATCCTAGATAGCTCCTCATATGCTTTCCTAGCCCTGCAGCAGGAAACCCCTCCTTATTTCTGGTGGGAATTTTTCCTGTATAATAATGGAGCCTGGTATGGTTTTATAGAAAGGAAATCCATGTCCCTCTAAGGTATGCCACTGTCAGGAATCATAGAACATTGGAGGTTGGAAGGGGACCTCCAGAGATCATCAAGTCAAACCTTCCTGCCAAGGCAGGATCACCTAAGGTAGTTTACACAGGAATGCATCCAGGCAGGTTTTGAAAGTCTCCAGAGAAGGAGACTCCACAACCCCCCTGGGCAGCCTGTTCCAGTGTTCTGTCACCTTCACTGTCAAGAATTTTCTCCTCATGTTGAGATGAAACCTTCTATGTTCAAGTTTGTATCCAACGTTCCTTGTCTTATTGCTGTGGATCACTGGAAAGAGACTGGCCCCATCCACTTACACCCACCCCTCAGATATTTATAGACCTCCTCTCACTCTTCTCCCAACTAAACAGCCCCTGATCTCTCATTGTCTCTTCATAGAGGAGGTGCTCAAGCCCCCTAATCATCCTTGTGGCTCTCTGCTGGACTATGTCCAGCAGGTCCCTGTCTCTCTTGAACTGGGTAGCCCAAAATTTGACACAGTATCTCAGATGTGGCCTCACTAGGGCAAAGTAGAGGGGGAGAAGAACCTCCCTAGACCTGCTGGACACTTTTCTTGAAGCACCCCAGACTATGGTTTAGTTTGGTAGTTATGACGTTTTGACTGTATGATCCACAGCATTTCTTCTTCCACTCACTCTGAGCTCTCTGCAATGGCCCAGAGATCGAGCTTTATCTGTAGCTTGCACTTCCCTCTCAGTTGGTAGCTCTATGCATTTACATACTCTCCCATATACAAATACACACCAGGGATAAGACATCTCAGACAATCAGGGTGTATATATAGTGAAGGGCCCATAGAAGCAGAGGCCTAGGACTTTCCTATGTGAGGTAACTGTCAGTTTGTCCTCTAGGTGCATCACTGCCAGGATCTGGCCAATGCCCTGACACATGATGACTTTATATTGGACAACCTGGACTGTTGCACAGATGCCCCGAGCACTCCTGCAGGCACAAAGTTGTGCCAAATCGTCAATGTCTATAAATATCTGAGGAGTGGGTGCCAAGTGGTTAGGCCAATCTCTTTTTGGTTGTGCATGGCAATCAGACAAGCAGCAATGGACACAAACTGGAACATAGAAGGTTTCACCTCAACATGAGGCAAAACTTCTTCACAGTGAGGGGGACAGAGCACTGGAACAGGCTGTCCAGAGAAGTTGTGGAGTCTCCTTCCCTGGAGACTTTCAAAACCCACCTGGATGCATTCCTATGCAGACTACCCTAGGTGATGCTGCTTTGGCAGAGGGGTTGGAGTCGATCTCTGGAGGTCCCTTCCAACCTCTAAGATGCTGTGATTCTGTGATCATCTTCTCCTTGTCAGTAACCTACACCCACCAGTTCTGCTGTCCAACATATCCTAGCTGGTAATGGCATTTCGCTCAGCCAGCAGCGAGAGCTCCTCTATAATTATCATCTCTGGTGTGGCATAAATATTTTTTTCCTGCTCTGTTTATGTAGCATGGCACTTTACAGAAACACCTAGTCATGAAGAGGACATGGGGAAAGAGATGGATATAGGAAGAGGCAAAGAAATAATGAGGATAAGGCTGGCATATATTATCCTATTTTTTTTTCTTTCTCTTGCATAACCTCTCTTGAACTGCATGTCTGTATATGCAGATAGCTCTTGTTCTTCATAAAGAAGTTCTGCCCACACAAGAAGCTCTGTGCTGCACTTTAAGATAAACACTATTAATTTTTTTTTGCAAGGTAAAGTGTCTTTTAAAAAGCAAGCAAATAAAAACATATTTCCATTTCTAACTCGGCCCTTTTTCGTGTGGTAAGCATGGAAAAAGGGGAAGGTGTGCTCCCTGACCAATGTTCCCTGGCACAAGTGGTGCTTTACCTTCCAGGCAGTCATCTTGAAAGGGAAAATTCTCCTTGTTAATGAAAACAGCACTGCAGTTACTTAATTAGTGCAAGCAAATGTGTGTGAAAGCAAACAAAGTAAAAAGGACCTTTCATCTGTAGCTAAGTTATGCCAGGAACTGCAAGTTAATGTTTCTACAGGTAATAAACATATAACAAGGAATTGTGTTTGGAAGGCAGCAGCTGGTGATGTCATAAAGTACTGACAGCTTCTGCTGTGTCTTCTAAAGAGAAAAGCACTGAGGACATCACGAGCTGTGACGCTCTGACAAACGTATTCTCACCAACGCATGTGTGATTCACCAACGCATGTGTGATTGCTGCCCTGACCAATTGGCGCAGTGGCTGTGCTGGTAGTGCTCAGAGCAGGAGTGCAATGACCACATCCAGGTCACAGCAGGCTTGCCCCAGTCCTCCTTTGAGCACTGTGTGGTGCAGCTGGGGCCTTAGGACACATTCTTCTTTCTCAGTTCAAAGTGCGTGAAGCAATGAGCGCATTACATTGCACCCCACTGCAGAGGCGCTTTTATAGTGTGAAGCTGTGGATACTTCCAGGCCGCTTCATGGTATACTGTGTAGGGTGAGGTCATGGGGAAGCTGGTGCCTAGGGCTGCTTGTCTAGGACAGTGCTGGAGGATGATATGGAGTGAAGGCAGGCAGACCTGGTGCAAATTACCCGTAACGCCTCCTCAAGCCATCCTGGGGTCCACTCTTCTCCCCACTGCAGCTAGGTTTGTTTTGGAAAGAACTAGATGCCCTACTCCAAAAGGATCCAGAAAGGAGCTGGTGCTTCTCTATAGAAGATAAGCAAGGGGCGGGGAATCATGGAGGGACTGAGTTAGGTCACAGGCTAGCTGAGGGTATGACAGAATAACCAGAAGGGCATCTTCTTTCACTGATTTCATGATGTGTGCCAGTGATTTTATCTTGCTATCAAAGGGTAAGATCTAGAAGTCTTCCTGGAAATGGCACTGTGACCCCATTTCTCACTGGCTTGGGGATGCAAGAGAGGCTGTCATACTGCTGGCTTGGGGATGCAAGAGAGGCTGTCATACTGCTGAGGCCCAGAAGCAATTTCATGTTACTCCAGCTGCAGCATAACAGTTTGGGAAGCTCGTGAAACCAGAAGACTCTCTCATCTCCACCCCTGGCAGACTTTCCTGCTGCTTTCCCAGGGTCACCTAACAGCTGGGTGGGCAGACACTGAGGTGGAGCTGCCTGCAGTTCTGCCAGGAGCACAATAACCAAAGACTGCCAGGGCATCAAGCACCAAGCTATCCCTTCGAAGAGAAACTGCCAATCCTCAGTTACAGGAGGAAATGAGCCAGCAGGGTTGTTTCGGGACCCAGCTGCGTGCCCAGTCCTGCTCTCTCCCACATCACTCCTGGAATTTCCCCTCCTCTCAGCTTGTGGCGGTGCAGTATGTGGTGGGTGTCTCTTGTAGCCGTCAGGTACAGGGCAGCATCAAGATGCAGCAAGGAGGAATGGGAAGTTTGGCTGTTGCTGGTTCACCTCCCAGGGACAAGCAGGAAAACTGGGATGACTCAATTAAACCTGCAAACTCAATCCACAGAAATGAAAGCAATTTAGCTGCACCTCGCCCCTTCAGAAGGCACCAAACATGCTATTACTCGCAGAAATGGAGTTTGAAGCTTTAGCACAGTCTTCTAACTCTCTTGTGGCCTTTGACAAAGAAATCTGAATAAACAAGGACTGCCAAATTCAAGTGAGAAAGCACCAAAACACAGGATCACAGGCTTTTAGGGGTTAGGAGTGACATCTGGAGATTATCAAGTCCAGCAACCCTGTCAGGGCAGGACCATAATCTAGTGCAGATCACACAGGAACGCATCCAGATGGGTCTTGAAAGTCTCCAGAGAAGAAGACTCCACAATGTCTCTGGGAAGCCTGTTCAGTGCTCTGTGACCTTTACAGTAAAGAAGTTCTTCCTCATGTTGGGGTGGAACTTCTTGTGCTGTAGTTTACATCCATTGCCCCTTGTCCTGTCACAGGGCACAAGTGAGCAGAGCCTGTCCCTTCCTTCTTGACACCCAGCCCTCAGATATTTATATACATTTATTAGATTCCCTCTCAACTTTCTCCTCTCCAGACTAAAATGCCCCAGGTTTCTCAGCCTTTCCTCATAAGGCAGTGCTCCAGTCCCCTAATCATCCAAATGGCAGTCACTAGCCTGAAGAGGCATGTTCAGGTGCTCGTAGATACTTAGAAATAAGTGTAAGGGTCCCAGCCTGGCTAANAGCAAAACCCCACTCGTCACCGCCACGTGGAAGGCCACCACGTGGCAGGAACTCTATATTCCTACAAATAGCTTTGAACTATTAATATCGTGAGTGAGTAACCAACCCTCTTTCCTGAAGTTCGTTAAAAGTTTGCGTTTAACCTTTAAGCGACAGTTTGTGTCGCAGGACTCTCGAGTTGTATTAATTCCCAAAAATGTTTATAAAATTCATTTAAATTAATTTCATTAAATGTATATACATTCTGCAACGATAGTTTTACCAACCGCATAGTAGAATCTGTGTGTGGTAATTGTAAATACGCTTGAGGAAATTTTTTTTTGCTTAATAAAAATATTTAATATTTTTATATCAGCCTCATTACAATTTACTTATAACCCAGATTCAAAAACCCCTACCACTACAGGACTGACAGACACACTTGTGTTTCATTTTTGCTGGGGTGAGTGAAGAATAACAGTGTCCATCAGGATTCACCATGCGATAAGGTTGTCACTAAGAACAATGTCCTAGCTGGGCTCCAACAGAAAAACAGGCAAAAGAAATGTGATTTAGAGAATTAGGTTTGAGAGCTGGTCCTTAGGCCACAGGTCAACACTTCTGGTCTCAGCTGTGCCAAGGTATTGACCACAGCTGTTCATCAGGGCATTAATACAATGTCAAAAGAGGAGCTTCTCTACATTGAACCCACTGGACCATAAACTGGGGGAAAACATACTTGAACAAGGATTTCCACATTGTGCGTGAATTTACATGTTGCTCCTGTAAAAAAACAAACAAAAAAAACCAAAACAAAAAAACGGGGGTGGGGAGGGGGGGGAGAGAATATCTTTCTACCAGCTGATAGAAAACACTGCAGGAAAGCACCAGTTGTAGTTTCCCCTCCTGCCGTCAACGCAGCTCCTGGATAGAAATGTCATGATTGGCAGTCATCCAGCCGCAATCTTGTCATCTCCTTTATTCCTACAGCAGTGATTTCTCTAGTCACAGCTTCTTAGAATCATAAAAATAATAGAACGGTCTGGGCTAGAAGGGACCTCCAAAGGTCATCTAGTCCAGTGCCCTCTGCAGTCAGCAGGGACATCCTCAACTAGATCAGGTTACCCAGAGCCCTGTCCAGCCTCACCTTGAATATCTCCAGGGATGGGGCCCCAACCACCTCCCTGGGCAACCTGTTTCTGTGTTCTACCAACCTCATAGTAAAGAACCTGTTCCTAACATCCAATTTAAATCTGCTCTTCTCTAGTTTGAAGCCATTGCCTCTCATCACCACAGGCCTTTGTAAACAATCTCTCTTCGGCCTTCTTGTAGGCCCTCTTCAGGTACTGGCAGGCTGCTAATAGGTGTCCCCAGAGGACAGGTGTCTTCTCCAGGCTGAACAACCCCAGCTCCCTCAGCCTGTTTTTGTAGCAGAGGTGTTCTGACTCCTCTGACTCTGATCATTTTTGTGGCCTTCCTCTGGACCCACTCCAACAGCTCCATGTCCTTTCTATGTTGAGGGCTCCAGACCTGGACGCAGTACTCCAGGTGAGGTCTCAGCAGAGCAGTGCAAAGTGGCAGAATCACCTCTCTGGATCTGCTGGCAATGCTGCTTTTCATGCATCCAAGGATGTGATTTGCCTTCTGGGCTACAAGCTCACACTGTCTGCTCATGTCCAGCTTCTCATCCAGCATTACCCCCAAGTCCTTTTCCACAGGGCTGCTTTCTGTCACCTCCTCCCCCAGTCTGTATTGATAATGAGGATTATTCTTGCCTAAGTACAGAACCCTGCACTTGCTCTCGTTGAGTCTTATGAAGTTGATCTGGACCCACCTCTCCAGCTTGTTCAGGTCCCTCTGGATCCCATCCTGTCCCTCTGGTGTATTGACACCACCACTCAGCTTGGTGTCATCTGCAAACTTGCTGATGGTGCACTCAATCTCATTGTCTATATCATTGATAAAAACATTAAACAGCACAGGTCCTAGTACAGCTCACCTATCCCATCCAAGATGCTTCTTTCTAAGCTGAAAACAATTTTGGAGATGTCTTTTCTTCCCAGCTTACTCAAAAGCTGAATACACTGAGACCACTACCTAAACATTCTCCCCCTGCCCAGACTGGGAGGGGTATCTTCAGCCTCCTCAACCTGTAGAAAGAAACCACTATGGTGCTAGGCCCTAAGACATGGGTGTTGAAGCTGGGAATACAAGCCAGAAGCAACAAAGAGCCAAGAAGCAATATAAAAGACCTTGAGAGCATGTATTATAAGTGAGGGTGGAAATGGTTGAAGGACTTGGCTCCATCCTTGTTATCATTGCAAAAATCCAGTATGAACCAAGGGAGCAACCTCTGAAGGCCGTAATGAAGAGAATGCAAAACTTGCAAAGATGCAGGATGTGTTTGAAAAGCAGTAGGGCTGGCCCTAAAGCAAATGCCAGCAAGAAGGGAGATAGTTGCAATGCAATCCTGTCTGCTTTCTTTTCAAATGTGTGGGCTTTTCTCCTGGTTTCCTTGTGAAGTACCTTAGCTGTCCTGGTTTCAGCTGACTTTTCTTCTCCGTAGCTAGAATGGCGCAGTGTTTCGGATACAGTATGGGATCTGGGATCATAGAATCATNACTGACCCCTGAGGGATGCCACTTGTTACTGGTCTCCAGGTGGACATTGTGCCCTTGATCACCACTCTCTGCGTGTCACCATCCAGCCAATTCCTTATCCAGCGAGTGGTATGAGAAGAATGTTGATAATACACTGATGTTTTAAATTGCTGACATGAAATCAAGAACTTAAGAACTTCTTATGACTTGCTAGCGTGCAGGCGAACACTAAGCTGGGAGGGACTGTAACCAGTGAACCGGACTTAAAGTGGCAAAATGGAATATTCCATAACATGCAATGACACTTTCAGTATATTGATGAGGGTTGGCCAGGAAGCTGGCTCTCTTGCTTCTGGGATTGTAAGTCTGGGATTTTCTCTCCTTTGCTGTTACTAGCCATGAACAGGCTTGGATTGCTTGGTGAGTGGTGAGGAACTGCATTGTACACTGCCCATTTGTGTATTCTATTATTGCTATCATAATAATATTTTTCTCATTATCATTTACATTTAAGTTTTATTTAATTTACAAAATTATTTTAAACTCAACCTACAAGTTTCCTTACCTTTACCCCTCCAAATCTCTCCCATCCCCAGGATGGGGGAGGGTGAGTGAGTAGCTGTGTGGTGTTTGGCTGCCAGCCAAGTTTAAACTAAGATGCTCATTCAAATGTGCAGAAATGCTCCTTTTGTCCTTGGTGTATTCGTGTTGCTTTCTGCAGTTCTCCATCTGAGATACTGAGGAAAACTCACCGTGATGTTTTCATCACAGCTTCTTATAAGAAGCTCTGCAAGGACCATCCCTGTAAGCTACTAATGTATCAATGGTCTCTGGAGGCACAGGCAGTGCCTGCCTCCTGTAGAATGGCATCACCTTCAAGACTGATGCAAGGGTACCTGAAATTACTACTGTATTCTTTGCTTACAACTGTGAGTTCCTCTTACTCAAAATGATGGGCTTGCAAGGAACACCTGTACTGCTCCCTCCCAGCTCTCACTAGCCCCAGGCTCATAGCCATTCCACCCCTGAGATGATTCCCTGCTGACCTCCCATCTGAGATTCCATCCCTGACTTCTTTCTTGGTGGGAAAATAGCTTTCCTTGCACCACCATGCTGCTAGGAGATAGGGATAGTGGGTGTGTGCAATTTCAAGAACGTGGCTTTCCCCCACCACTAAGGTGACTGTTCCTTAGATCACCAGACATTGTTATTATCACAGACAGTGATATTTTTCACCTGCTGTGGAAGGATGTCACAGCTGGTCTAAAACTGATCATATAAATTCTGCTGATCCTAGCAAGATCTGCTTTAATGATGGACAGAAGGAAAATACATGGAAATACAAAGATTTGTAANTCATAAATGTTTTTTTTCTTAGGAGCAGAGGGAAGATTTAGATTAGATGTTAGGAGGAAGTTCTTTACAGTGAGGGTGGTGAGGCACTGGAACATGCTGCCCAGGGAGGGTCGTGGCTGCTCCCTCCCTGGAAGTGTTCAAGGCCAGGTTGGATGAGGCCTTGAGTGACCTGTACTAGTGGGAGGTGTCCCTGCCTATGGCAGGGGGTTGGAACTAGATGATCCTTGAGGTCTCCTTCCAACCTTACCATTCTATGATTCTATGATTTATTTTAAATAGTGCAAAAACTAAGGGGAGCAAATGCAGGCTACAGGAAACATCAGGCTCACACTGAAACTCTTAACAATATTCTGCTACTGTACAGCAATCCTGTAGCAGCCTGCAAAAATGCTCTGCAAGACTTTGCCCTAGGGAGTGACAGGATTCTAAACTTGGGCTCACATAGGTGCTAAGTTTGCCCAGCACTGCCTAAGTACTGAGATGTGCACACTGGCCAGTGACAGAATCTATGGGCATGCTGTGCACCTGCCTTGGTGCCACATACCAAACAATTAAAAAGCAAACCAATAAACAGATAAAATAACCACAGGTAGAAATGTCCAAGGCAAATAAACCTGTAATAAATCTGCAATGTTTTTCCAGCAATATTATGTCAGTTGGAAGTATGTTGGGTTTTGGGTTTGTTGGGGTTTTTTGTTTGTTTCTTTCTTTCTTTGTTTTGCTTTTGCTTATGTCATTATGGCACTAAAGGCACTAGCACAGAAATAGTGAAATAAGGTGTCAATACTCTTCAATGCTACAAGATACAGTTCCTGCTGTAGAGTATTTGAGTATCTTCAGGTATTAGAAGTGATGGTTGCAAAATCTGTCCACTTTCTAAAGAGACACTGAGAATTTCTTTGCCTGTGTTACTGTGAGAGCTTGCCATTTGGGTAGACTGATATGTTCATGGTAAAACTGGGGGCAAAAGAATTTGTTCTAATATTGATACACTTGAATCTGCGTATAGCTTGAATGGGAAGGCACAGAGGGAGCTTTCCAATGAAAATGGCTTCCACATTGCAGGCCTGAACATTTCCCATGGTAAGAGAGAATAAGAAAAGGAGGGAAGACTGGGACACAAGCCCCACAGAAGGTTGGAGTCCTGAGGCCAGGGAAGGCAAGGGTTTCATGACCACGGCTGCATGTGGGGAGAGGAGTGGGCAGATCAAGACATCCATACTTGGCTGTGAGGTTTAGCTTGAAAAGAGGTGTTCAGAAACTCAGTAGAGTACCATTTGGAGACTCTAAGACTAGAAATAATGTAAAACTCATATGTCAGTGAGCTTAGAGGGAAAGGGAACATGGAAGTCTTCACTGGAAAAGCAAGAGACATTGAGGTTGTTGTTCAAGAGGGAGACACATTTGTGATATGAAGGAAAGAGACAGAGGAAAGTGAGGGTGAAGCTGCAGTGAGTGGCTTCAGCCAATCTCGCAGCTTGTGGCCACTGAAAGAGGAAGGTCCCACCCCTCCATCTGCTGTCTCCCTTCTCTCCTTGGCCAGATGCTGCCCCTTACCCTGGCTTTCAATTCACTATTGTAAATTCAGACATATTTTTCTCCACAAAAAGGAAACCCCAAGCATCTAAAAGCCTCGGAAGGACATTTTCTTTAGGGTTAGTGAGCTAAGTTGGCCCAAAACAATATCCAGTAAGCTGGCATGCCTGGGACTTGACAAAAGGAACAGTGGGAGCTGGAAGTGATGGCACAACACAAGAGAGGTCCCGCTCCTACAATCCTTAGAGGTGAGATTGGTTCCGTTTCAGTGTGTAACACCAACCTGAGAAGCTGCAGAAGAGGTCATGAAAGGAGATGAAGTGACAGGAGAAATTATTAGGTGAGAGGGGAAAGGAAGGCAGAAAAGAACTGTTTTGTCAGAAGAAGATTGTCTCTGTAGTGGTGGGGGACAAAAGCAAGAATAAATGAAGTTAGAGATGCAGAAATAGTTTGGTAAGAGTAAGGAAGAACAAGCAAATGAATTTGTTGTACAAGAAATCAGCCTAGTCATAGATCACTCTCCGAAGGGTCAGAAGTGAACAGCGACCACAGGCTAGAGGTGAGTCAGGAGAGACTTTGCCATGGGAAGAAGGTGTGGGGGGCAGAGTTTCCACGTGTGTTAGGGAGAACGTTAACTTCAATAATCAGGAAAGGACATCTGAGAGCATGTGAGACCATCTAAGTTAACATTTGTGCTGATAGATTGAGAGTTAGGCAAAGGCCAGGAGAGCACAGTTAGCAGTGCTGGGTAAAGGTAAGAAAGAGGAATCAGCAATGTTGGAAAGAGCACAGTGCTTCAAGAAGCCCAAGTGCCCTAAATGTCAGATGTGGTGTAAGGGATGGCTGCACTGGAAGGTAAGGTGACAGTGTGAGGACAAAGAAATTATCAACTAAGCAGTTACAGGGTCTGGCTGCAAAACATGGATGTTACAAGAAGGGCAAAGAGGACAGGGATCAGTCAGAGGGAAGGTCACTGGGGAAAGGGGGCAGAAGACAGCAGAAAGAGGAAGCAATAACGTGGAATAGAAGATAAAACAGAAAGCAGAGGCAGATGCAGATTCACTTGACGGTTATCTAATGAGGCTGCAACACCATAATTAACTCTGAGCCTTTGGCATGTGAGAAGTGACATGCACTGCATGTAGTCCCAGTATGATCCTCTGGTCCTGACTCCCAGGCTTTTAACCCAATCTCTTCCACCCATCTCCCTGCCTTTGTTTGGTGTCTGGTCCATGTGCATTCAGGTAGGCATCTGACTTCTCCTGCCTGAGTGTAGGAGAAGGAGGCAGATACCCCCAGGAGCATTAGCACCCCTATTTACAGTTCTGGCACTTAAATCTGGTAGCAGTCTGCTTGAGCAACAGCCTGTCTGAAGCCCTGCTATGAAACATGCTCAGTGCAAACTGTCCTTGGGGAAGATCCAGCTAGCTTTTTCCTGAGGATGTGCAAACTGAAATTTCTCCAAAAGCTTCTATATCTTGACCAAATTTGGGCAGATTGTTCCAAGAACAACAAAACTCCCTTTTCTGACTGAAAGCCATATCCTTGCTAAATGCAAAGCTCTGCTCCAGCATGTTGGGGCACTGCAGCTTTGCCAAAATAAGATGTCTGCCAAAATACTGGGCTAAGTGGTGTTCATCCCCCAGTCTCAGTCTTGCAAATGATTTTGGCTGCGGTTTCCTCCATGCTCCTAAGAAAACTTCACCCCAAAGCAGCCACTTGGGTATGAAAAAACTGTGCCTGGATACTGAAACTCTTACTATGAGCAGAGTTACACAGAACTATTTTTCTGTGGACATCTTTCCACACCAACTCATGGCTTTGCTCTGCTTCTATGTGCAAGTTTGTCCTCCTCCTACAAGGGCTCTCTCACACCAAGTCTCTTTGCTTCTAAAAGCTGCACTCCCGAGTATATGTGCCTGGGTGATTTCTACACCATCTCTCACCCTACAGCCCCACAAAGTTGGGGAACAACTCACCCAAGGCTGGTAATAACAGGATGAAGGCACCTGGTCATACTTGTATGCCACTGATGGGGTGTGAGCAGATCGTATACAACAAAAGGGAAGACAGCCCACAGACCTATGGTCTTCAATAAATACAAATTAAAAGTGAAGGAAAGCAAGGGAGAACTTCTCTGCTTTTCTCTCCTTCTCCTTTTGTGATAGATGCCACACGTGGGCATGCCAGCAGTGTGTGGTGCAGGGATTGGTATTGCTGTTATCCAGCCTCAGGTGGCAGACATGACTGGGAGGCTGGCTGCCTGCTTAGTAGGAGAACATGGGATTTATGGCTTAGCTTAATCTCTCCAATTACATGGAGGATTTATGGCTTAGTTTATCCTCTCCAATTACATGGGGGGAGATTGGAGGTGCAGTATCACTTAGGTGCCTCAGAGTCAATATCAACAATTCTCCATGTTGTTTGCAGCACAGGTTGGAGCAGCAGACCTACACAGAGCACATGCTGTGGAGGGTTGAATAAAGATCAAATAAATGTTTTACAGGCTTTAAAGGCCAAGGCACGGCTCAGGCACTGAAGTGCACCTGTAGCACTGCCCTTCCTGCTGCTCTACTCTCACTTGCCGTCTTCGCCTGATCTTCACTTTGTATTGAACATCCTTTCCCCCTTCAGCTTTAACCCGTGTGCCTGCACATTGCTCTTTTACTTTAGGGAATGGCTGGGGACCTCCGTTGGAAGAAGCCCTGTGAAACTGCCTCCTTGGTATGCTCCTTTGCGCCCGTTGGCAGGGGGAGTGTGGAGCCAGCCGTAGGAAGGACTGTGAGGCAGACAGGCAGTTCATACCCGCTGCCGGACTTTCATTTCAGTTCTAAAACAGTCCTCAGAAACACTTCAGGTTGATAGTGATCAGATGCTAATTCGAGTCACTTAGGTGCCTCAGAGTCCACGGAGCTAGCGGAGAGAAGCAATCTGCACCATGCTGTGAAAACCCAGCTTTCGCAGCCTTTGCTACGACATAGCTCCGATGGTTTTATCTAGGAGAGCAATCAGATTCCTCCTGCTCAAGCCTCCAGAGACCCTGTGCGGCCGTGCGGGGCATGGCAAGCTGTGAGTTACTCTGCAACGCAGAAGCCCAGATTGAACTGGAGTCTTTCCCCAGCCCCTCTGCCTGGAGCCAGGAGCCGATGCCACCTTCTGAGGTGCAAGCCTGAAGCTTCTGAAAGCCTTGAAGGACACATGAAAGTTCTGCATTTGTTTGTCAGGGCCTCGAGTTTCCCTGCAGTGCTCAGAGGTGCAAAAACCCACTCAGCCGTTTCTCAGCACAGCAGTATCTAAAGCACAGTCCTGCTCACCTTCCCAGTTCCTCTTCAGCAGGATCCCGGGGTGGGGAGGGTGGAGTGGGGAGGGAGCAGTATGCAGTGCCTGGCTGCAGGGATGAAGGGGCTGGTGAACAGAAGACTGTGCAGAGAGGGGGAAACAAGGCACTCAGGAGATAGAGAAGGGGATGCAAGGTGTTGGAGAGAGGGGTCACTACGGGGCTCTTGAAAAGAAAGGAGAACAGATAGAGGGTAGTGAGAAGAAGAGGAGCTCTCAGGAGCCTCTGAATCACACCAAATACCTGGGAAGCAGGTTGTGGAGAGGAGGGAGTGAGTGCAGCCTCCTTCCACAAGCAGTAATGAACTTGGTGTCAAAAGATATGGCCACCTTCACTAGATTTCCCTGTCTCATCCTGGGATGCTGGGAGGCAGAGCGGTCGTTTTTTCTGGGATCATGATTAGGCAAGGAGCCAGTTGCTGCTGCAGGTTTCTCTGTGTTTTGAGAAATACCTTGGCCATGCAGGACTGCAGGGAACTTGAGCTCCCAGCTGTTGGAAAAGCTTGGAAACACCAGAGGATTTTGCTCTTGGGCACAGCAGGGGCAAAGTTCAACTCGCTTTGCTTTTCCAAACACTTGATATGTTGAAACAAGCTGGAAAGCCTGCACAGGTCGTTTTTGCCCCCTTAAGATGAGGAGAAGGGGAAGGCAAAAATGAAGAGGTTATTTCCCCCAGTGCTGTTTGCCATTCCAGCTGTGCTGACTTCTCTTTTGGCGGTGGGAGGGAACTGTGACTCGTTTCTGCTGTCAAGAACACGCTGTTCCTCTTCCTACTTCACCTGCCGTTTGATTGCTACAGGGCAGTACTTTAAACATCTGTGGAACAGAAGGGATACCTTTAAGTAAGTGTAAAGAAATGCTTGATTTCTGCCTAACAAGCTCTCTAGCTAAAGTAACCTCTCTGCACTTCCCAGCTGTGTGAGTCAGGGTTATACTTGACAGAAGGGGACTTTGATCTTTCTGCTTGTACTTGCCAGTTGAATAACTTGTATATCTCTTCGATGGACCTCATACTGGTGTATTTTTCCTTCCTTTAGCTCCTGCAGTCATGATTTAAAATGTCTAAAAGTATTACTCTCCTGTTGACTAGAAACCTTTGCTTCAGTTGCCTGTGCTTTAGAGAAGAGCTTTCTGTAACACAGGCAGAAGAATCTTAGCTTATGGCCAGTCTCCTATCTGACACTGACTATATTCTTGGGGTCAGGATACATCTGGGATCTGGTAATGAAATACCATTGTTAGGTGCCAAAGGACCAGTCTGCTCTGCTGCCCATAAAGTCAGGATGTTTTTAAGGAGAACAAGGAGCTATTTTGTAACAATGAAGACTGTTTTTTTCAGGACTATATTAAGCCACTTTAAAAATAGTTTGTGTCATGGCCCATCATGGCTTGCCACGTGCTTCCTGCTATGTCCTTTCACCCCTGCTTTTTTCTCTTGTTAGTTTTTCTCTTTGGCAGCAAAGAAGTCTTTTGCTTATGATGAAAAGAGCAGGCACTTTCCTGACAGCACTTTCAGAGCCTCACATACTACAGACACCAAATCCTGCCCCATCAAGTGTGACACAGGCACCACCTGCTGCTCTGTGATGATGAGGTGAATCAGTGGGTCCAGATTTTCTCTGGATATCTTCAATCCTTGCCTGCCCCATTCACTCAACTCTTGCCTGCCCCATTCATTCAACTCTTACCTCAGCAGCAGTACTGGCATGGCCTCCCTTGTAGTCAGACATCCTAAGGGAGCAGCAATGCCTTTGGCACAGCCTGGGTCATTTCTTGGTGCCTGCCCTGCCTAGCCTATGGTGGGTACCCAGGCTGGGCTGTCTTTCCAGAGCCCCTTTTAGAGATTCCCTTTTGGGACAGTAATGTGCCCTGGTGGCCAAGAAAGCCAATGGCATCCTGGGGTGCATCAAGAAAAGTGTGTCCAGCAGGTCTAGGGAGGTTCTGTAGGTCGGAAAAGAGGAGACTGAGAGGTGACCTCATCAGTGTTTACAAATATGTAAAGGGTGAGTGCCAGGAGGATGGAGCCAGGCTCTGCTCAGTGATGCCTGATGACAGGACAAGGGGCAATGGGTGGAAATTGAGGCATAAGATGTTTCATTAAACACAACTAGGATTTTTTTCCCTGTGAGGCT
>WBNM01030918.1:0-21379 GCA_013399055.1 Ramphastos sulfuratus | reverse complement strand
TTTTTTTTTTATTAAATAATTTACTGTGTCTTATTGTCAACAGTTTCTTGCTGTGATTATTTAAAAAAGATTCAGTCGACAAATATTTGGTAGTGTAGAACCCCGCTAGACATGCACTCTCTTAGTCATTTGCATGTTAAAGGAGAGCACTTTTCAGCACACTGTTGATCCATTTGCAAGAAGGAAATTGGATCCTCGCTAAGATAATTTCCAGCTAACACCTTTGGGTGTTTGAACTAGAGCAAGACTGCAAGTTCTCTCTTGCCTTCTAAGAAACTCTCATAGTAGGAAAGGTAGTAACTGGTAAACCATTCTTCTTGTGTCTCATTTGCATATCCATGTTTGAAGCCTTGTAAAAGCCATGAACACTTTTTTTTTTTCCACCTAAGTATGTACTGCTCCTGGTTGTGAAAATGTGGTGATAAAAAAACTTGCTTAAGGCCATGCAACAGGAGCTTAATTAGATATTAACAGATGTCAGTGAAAGTGTCTATCTCAGACTGACTTCAGTACGCTTTTCCTTGAGCTGCCTTTGAAGAATGTTTTGAAACATGATTAGGAGCACAAATTTTCTACTCTTGTATTAGTTCTGCCATAGAGTCTACATATTTATTATTTTTAAAAAAGAAAAGGAAAAAAAAATAATTAGGGGAACATTAAATGTTTATGTCATAAAGCACCCAAGAATAATTCCCATCTCAGCCTATTATCCATAATGGGATCCCAGGCACATCAAATGACTAGTAAGATAAACTCTTTATGAAAATTTCTCGATCATATGGAAAATAAATTAAAGGAAGAGAAGCCAAGTGATTGTTTTCCAGGTCTCAGTTTCACATGTGAAATCTTCTTTTCACATGCTTGACTCTGAGAGAGACTGCTTTCTCTCACTCTTTATACCGCTAGAGGAAACGGGAGCTGGCAGTGATCCTGAGACCTTAAGTGCGGAGGCGATCCCTTTGTGTAGTTTCTTGCTGAACTAGCTTGCTGCCATCAGCAGAAGGGTGTTGATGGTGACGTCAGGGTTTGGGTGTTCAGTTGTTCAAATGTCAGTGCACAATTTTTGTAGTGGGCACTAATAGGCTTTATAAGTAGCGGCATTTCCTTTTTAACTGCTCTTGACAAAGGCAACTTCACAACAGGTCGTGACTTTAGAAAAGCAGTGCTCTTGGGAGAGAAGCCAGTTAGCAAAGTCTGAATTTCTGCACGGGAAGCTGAATACCCTCAAGTAGCCGATGCTTCTCTCTCACGCTAGTTTGCCGGACTCTGCTCTCCCTGCCTTCCCTGTGCCCATTAACAATAAAAGAGCACTGAGCCTTTCTTTTAGTGCATGCTGTGGTAAAGCAACAGTTTGGAAGCTAGGCCATTTGATACTTCAAGTGAAAGGCTGCCTATGTAGAGTCAATAAAAAGCAAGTGAGATACAAAGGCCATCAGCTGTGCCTTCCAGCTTTTGAGTGATGCTAAGAAGTTACTGTCATCACTTTCTGAATTTTTTAATAAATGGAGAAGAGAATATGTTTCCAGCTTTCAGAAAGATTTCTTAGAGTTTGCAGAGAAACTCCAAGCTTTTAATTATCTTACATGTTTCACACAGAGGATATTTTCCAAAGGTATGTGAACTGAAAGTGTCCAAATGACCTGCTGTAGCTGGAGTTCCTGGCTGCCCAGTGCATGTGCTAACACTACATTTAAAAGCTATCTCTAGAAACAGTGTCTAGTTTGCAAAGTACCCGAGAGAACCAAACCCAATACTCGACACATCTCCTGACTGAAGCAGACATTTCTGTGCCAAATTTTCACAAGTGCTTGTCATCACTTTCTGAATTTTGCAGCAATATTTCTTCCCTCTTGTTTATGTGAGTAAAAATAATAATATTGAAAGTGTATAGGTGACAACATCAGCACAATGCATCACAAAAGCATGAGGAATCATTTCTTCTAGTGCAACTCAGCAACCCCTTGATCCTCCAATGTTGAGCTTTTTCTTTAATTCGTAAAGCTGCTAATTATACAGCCTATGCATGGGTGTCAACGGAGAATTCAAACAGAAATCTCAGGCAAACGGAGAGACCAAATTTTTATGTTACTATTGAATGTGAGTTTCTTTCAATGCAAAGTTAAAGGTAGATATGCATTCAAAGTAGTGTGGTCTGTGCTCAACATACAAACAAGTCAATATGTACAGATGACAAGATGGCCATTCTTATCAGAATTCCATTGAAAAAGGGATGACCAAAGTAAACAAGCAGAATGAAACAATGACTAATAATGTCAAGCTGCTTAGGCTATTGTATGGGCTCTGGCAGTTCCTTTGGGGATTGCCAGTCCACATTTTCATAAGAAAGAGAATAGAGATAGGGAAATACCCATCAGTGAACATCCCCTGGATCGCATACAGAACACTACTGTTGGATGAGTTGCAGAACACCAAAATGTGCCTGATGTCATTAATTAGGTGAATTATGTTATTCCAACAGCAGGATTCCCTCCCTCCAAAGCTGGCATTCTCATGGCATAACTTGACATGATATAGAAGAGTCACTTAAGTCAGTAATGCATGAGTGTCATGGTTTAACTCCTGCCACAAGTAATTTATTTATCTTGAAAAAACAACACTACCCTTGAGACCACACCTGTGCCGCTATCTGCTCTGTATATAGCTATCTCTCAGCTTGCTTTAAACTAGTGGCAACTTGAAACTCACCCCAGGTTTATGGCTCTGTGTTGAATTTCTTGGGTGGATTTTACTACTTGTTCTGAATGCTGCTAGCCATAGCTGAGGCACTCACTTTAAAACCATCTTAGGCATAATCAACTATCTTACTCCTATGTGGGTTTGACTCCCCAAGTCAACAATCTTTTGTCTTTTGTAAAATTGTAGGCAGGCAAGATTTTTGGGGGGGTTTATCTATCTACTCTATCTACTTCCTTTTCTCCACTACTACCCTCTTAATTTAATTTTTAAGGGGGAAAAAAAATTGGGGCTTGCCAACCAAACCTGACTCATGTCTTTAATATTCAAGCTTTCATCGAGGTAAATAGTGAATTATGAAGCTGTTCAGGTAAAGCATATCCAGTCATTTAAACTTTTTTAATGCTTTCTTCACACTACTGTTTGTAAAAGGCAAGAGACAAGTGCTTTCTGTGACTGTAACAGGCATGGATTTCAGTTTCCTCTAGTCTGCTCCACAAGTGACAAGAACTGGGAATGTGTGTGTGTCGGGAGTGTTACCTTCTTGCGAATGAAACACACAACTCTTGGAGCATGAAGTCTTCATCATCCCACCAATGTGTGTGACAGAGAAGGTTGTCCTGGCACTCCAACAGCTCCCAAAACTTTCAAGTCTTTTGCCCACACATTTTTCTTTCAAAGCAAAAGGGAGTTACTATGCATGCAAATAGAGGTGGGGACTGGGAGGTGGGGACTGGGACGGACATCAGTTGAAGTCAAGTCACACTCAGGATGTGTGAGTTGAAAAGGATGCTGCCCTCAGTAGGCATTTAGGATTTTTCCACTCTCATCTGTGTCTCAATTTTTCAAACAATCTCACCTTGATTAATACTACTGTTGAGGCAATTAAGGCAGGTGTGCAGAAGGCTTAGGAAAGCACCACTTTGTTTAGACTATTCCACACAGAAGGGTATGGACCAGTGCTGGAGATTAAAGATTGCTGAAGATTGTGAGTTTTGTGTTTAAAATACCAGGCTTAGAGAAATGCATCCAAGGATGTGGTCAGTGGCAGTGGGAAGTAGTGGTGGGAATAGATGGAGTGGAGTCCATTTTACCTTGCAGGAAGAGGAACCCTCAGAGTTACTCACAGTTTCTGTTGGTAGCAGGGTCTGCGTCATCTGCTCACTTTAAGTGTCACCTCTGTTGCTCATTATCACTAGGTATAAATTTGTTTATGTCTAATAGAAACAAAAACATTCCCTAATATGTTTTAAGGTTGGAAGTTACTGCACACATGCACAGGAAAACCAACAGTAACACCAATATGTATTGACGTAGTGGGATTACTGCCAAAACACGTCACTGCAGGCAGGCAGGCAGAGGTCATTTCTGCAGACAGCTGTACAGCTACTTTGCACCTGAATGAAAACAGTCATGTAGGAGTGGAAAGAGCCAAAATATGTGCATTTCAGTTTTTCAGTTGGTGGGTAATATTGAGTCCAACTTCCATTTATTACAATTATTCAATGTGTCTTAAACAGAATGGATGTGAAATGTGGGATTAATATCAAACTTCCCAAAGGGAATGCATCACAACTTGTATGTGTAGCCTCTGTATCTTCTGCTGATTAGTCTTCTACACTTGTAATGTAAGTTTTATTTCGCAGCTACCACCTTGATAAAATCAGAGTTATGAGATAAGAAAGAGCAGCAGCCCTGTGAATTGAACTAGATGTGAAAGCTGGCTAGCTCTCTCCATAAATCAGGCCCGTGTGCAGACCCCATGCTGCGCAAGCAGTTTTCTCCAGTAGCAACGAACTGCTGCCACCAGTGGGCTGTGGTTTGTATTGACATACACGTGTAATGCCACATATCTGAGATACTTGTGACAATAGCCAAAATATTCCAACACTTCACGTCTAAAAAGAGGCCACGTCTGCACAGGACAATTGGAGGGACACCCAAAATGTCACATATCTCTGGAGTTGTGATGGTTTAGGAGTTACCTGCCTCCCCACTCTATGAAAATCATCCAGGCTAGACTCAGCCAGCTGGAAGTTAAGGAATGAAGCTTTATAGTCACAGCTTAGCAAAATATAAAGCAGATATTTATAATATATTACAAAATATATACAGTTGTATACAGAAATATACAAGTTAAAGGTAATACAGGAACACAATACCCCTCCCAGAAATCAGAGTCCCCAGGAGGGGCTCCCAACCACCCTTCCACCTTCTTTCCACCCCTCTACCTTATCCCAGAATCCGCCTTATGCTCAAGGTGACTTGGAGGATTGGCAAGGGGGGTTAGAAACAGAATGATTAGTTGGGTTAACAGCAGAAGCCCAGGAAGAAGACACACTGACTCCGAGAGAGACTCTGTCTTATCTATGTTTGTGTCCTTGTTTTTTATACACCTCAGCAAGCCTATGCGTGGACATCACCATTGTTTTCTTTTCACAGCTTATAATCTATTTTTTTTTTCATTAAAATACTCCAATTAGCCTCAAACCAGCACAGAAGTACATGCTGAGCATAGATGTTACTTTCTTGGTTTAGACATGCTCGCAAATTCCATAATGTGGAAATTTTCTCATGATAAACTTCACATCACATCTGCTAGTGTTAGTCCTCCCACACTGGCTTATGTGGCAGAAATATACTTGTACGTGTGTAAATTTTTACTTAAACTTTTACTTGTGACTGCTGTGGGTTTGCACAGGTCAGTAGTCAAGGAATTACAGGCTTTAGATATTGAAGAGTGGTTTCAGCAGGAAAGATACCTACTTGTCCTGAAACAAGCCACCAGCATCTTTGAACACTCTGTGTCTTACTCTTGACTAAGTTTATCAAAGATCTAGAAATGAAATCACTCAGAATCCCATAGTGCCTGGTTGGACCATTTCTAACATGCACCAGGAAGACTGACTCCTCAAAAATGTGATAGTTTCCATCATTTATCTGAAAATCTGGACAGACATTGTCTTTACATATATGTATATGCACCTACAACATATATGTAACCTATTATATATAAAAAACAGGTATATAACATAAACACACAGCATAATATTACATTGTTATATAATATTATATCATTATAGCATATGTATTTAATATTTAATATTAAATATTAAATATTTAATATTACATTGTATTGTATTTACTCCACGGTTTTAGCTGTATTTATTAGCCTGGGGGAGTTTCACATTAACATCTTTTACCTTGCTAGAAAATATCCTATCCATGCAGCAGCAGTTAATGTAGCATATCCTGCACACACACCAGTAGCAGGGCAATGGACATTCATTCCTATTTGGATGGGTTACTGACATGGGTGACAAATTTGGACTTCTCAGCCATAATTGGTTTCCTGAAAAGATTCGTTCTCTTGTAGCATCTGATTCCTCCTGAGCACCAAGAGCTGGGTAATGTGCTGCTTTTTGCACAACAGAGGCACAGCCCACAGTCTGCTCAACTATTCTTGAACGAGTATGCTTTATGTTGGACTAAAGATACTCACTCTCTCTTCCTTGTGTTTTGGTAGAGTTCTAGCAAGAGCTTCATTTATTATTTGATGATGAGCAAAACATCTGCTCTATTTCTTGCAGTATGTCTAAAGCCATCATTTTGTTCTGTGTTTGCCACCCCACCCCACTGCCATGAGGAAGGCTCTGAGCATAAAGGGAATACTGGTAATAATTAGGTGATAAGCTTTTTTCTTAAAGATTCCATAATATGAGGAATCTAAAATTATACATCCTTTCCCAGAGCAGCATGAAGTTATCAGAAAAATAAGAATGCAGTTCTGTTAATAGCAACAGGAGGATATTCTGTCCACCATCTGCATAAAGCCATAGAATGCTTCAACAAGAAACAGAAGAATTTATTGGTGTTTGATCAAATGTCTTTCTTCAGCCCATATTACTGAGCACAATTCCTTCGGCATCCTCTAACCATTTACAGTATATGGATTTCCAACTCAGCAATTATGTGTTCCATAAATAATTTTCCCTGGATCTGCTGACTTTGCCGACAGCTGCTGTTTACACAATACTTGGAACATAAGGTAATAAAACAATAATTATTTTGAAGCTGAAACAAGGATTTTGAATTTTGGTTTTGTCCATTTTAACAATGAATAACAACAAAGCCAAAGATGAAAACCCTACCATTTATGGAGCAAGGAGTGTGAAGAGAAGCAGTCAAGAGGAAATGCTGAGGCTTTTCAGTTTCCTGTTCTTCATGAGAATGAAAGACCCACTGATGGGGAACCTGCAGTCAGAGACAGAACAACACTTGCTTGTTACCAATTTAATTAGCAATCTCGTAAGTCAGAAAGACACCCCAAAAGCTTTGAAGAAGCAGATCTGCAATGAATCCACATAATCTCATTACAGTCAACTGCTTGGCAAGTACTCTGCTTGGTAGACAGCACTGTATGTATTTTATTTAATTGAAGGTTTGTATGGATTCATTAACTGAGTTATAATTGGAGTTTTAATGTATGCTCAGAAAATATTCTATGATGTGTTAATATTGCTTCTGGAAAATACTAAGATTTTGCTTATGAGGACTGTTAGAGAATAAGATAAAGGGAATCAATAATGATTTAAAAAAAAAAGTCTATATGAGAGCTCTCTTATGGGGATATTCAGACAGTGAGGCAGAAATAGTGGCATAGATTAGAAACAGTGGGAAGAATGGTTGGAGGCAAATATTCAGGTCTGGGTATGGTAAGTAATCAACATGGGAGAATCGCAAGAATCCACACAAAGACCACTCTATGGATGCTTTCACGTCCATTTTTGGTGTGGGAACCCCACTGCCCTTTCAAGTGAAACAGGAGGCTTTGCATTCCTTCAGGAGAACAGAGCGGAACTGTACATTTGCTTCATAACCTTTTTTTGTGTGATTCTTACCAATCTCTTCTTGATGTCTTGTAACAACAACTCCCAAAGTTAATTTTCAGTTGTGTGAGAAATCGTTTTGCCGATTGTAGATGCATTGCATTCCCCACTCACTGGGGGTCCACTTTCAGTGCATGAGAGCAAGTGACAAACAGATAACCCCAGTCATTCTTTTTTTCCTCTGTTTCTTTCATTTCCTTTATTAAATCTTCACCAGGATACTTTTTCTTAGCCTCTTTTGAGAATAACCATGTGCAGCCTAATCAGGCTTCCTTCAGACAGACGTGTCAGTTGACACTGTTTCTCTTTTTGTGTGGTGCTTGTATTTTGTTAGGTGGAGAATAGAGAGAAATATGGTGGCCACCATTGAGTCACACCTGTGATATCACTCAGGAATTGCTTGTACAGTCACTCAGTGATACTATTGCAACTGAATGCTCAAGCAGTTGTCCCAGATGAGAGTAAGCTAGTCATTCATTTAATTGCATGCTGATGTTTTTGCATTGCTTGCTATAGTATTGCTCATATGCTCCCCTGTATTGCTTTCCTTTTCTGAATGCAATGGAGCAGAGCTCCTGAATGTGATAGGAAAAGGCAGGTTGTGGTCCATCCTGCTGCAGACTAGCAAAACCCCCATGTTTCTTCTCCTATCCTCTCCTCCTCACTTCATCTGATCTTGCTTCACCTTGGCCACTACTGGAGGAGCAGTTCAAACTATTCCTTTTACCTTGCAAGCATTTGTATTTGCTTTCTACCTACCCTAAATTCACACTTATAATGGTAATGGGTACAACAAAACACCCTTAGGGAGAAAAGAAATACTCTCATGAAATAGAGAGTGGGCAAGTGGATATATGCTGAGGTAAGACCAAGTGTGTGAGTTGTATTAATGCACTTCTGAATGCATTGCTCAAAATGAACTATCCTGTGACATTATTAAATGGTTTGGCCATTGTTTGGGTTTTTTTGGTTTTGGTTTTTTTTTGGAGTTCAGTTTTATTCATCTTTTCCTTTTTTTTTTTTTTTTTTTTGGTCTGAAACTAGTGACCAATAAAATAGTCAAGTATGGGACTAGTCTTTTTATTTCAGCCACTGAATCTATGAATCCTCTTTCTGACATCCTCTTTTGAAATTGGGGAAAGAGAACATGAAAAGTCAGCCAGCGTGAGAAGTCATTTATGCTTATTAATCTGGATAGCTGCCCATCTGCACCCAGCATCCATAGTAACTCACTTTGAATTTAAAACCTTAAAAGCATGCATTATTTCTTTCACATAAGTGAAATAGGCTATGGATGATATCTAAATTAGTATTCCATTAGCATTCACCTTCGTCCTAAAGTCTGGTGTAAAAATAGGTCAATTTGTGGGCATACCCCTATTACCATTATTTCTACCAGACTATATGGAGGGCTGATGGAGTTCAATATCACCTGATGTGGGGAGATCAGACACTACTTTTGATACTTCTAGTGAAAACTGTCTTGGGGAGAGAAAGTATGTATGTTTTATAGTGTAGGAAATATGTACATATGAAGTACTGTGTTTTCAATTAATGGGCAAAGGAAAGAAATGAAAGATAAAGGAGGTGGTGACAATGGAGAAAGAATGAAGTATAAAGAGAGACTGATCAGCCTCCCTTGGAGAATGGATTTATTATTTTCTGACATAAGTCTTTGGCCCTAGACTTTTTTTTTTTTTTTTTTTCCCCAAGAATTCAAAAGACACTGTAAAATTACTTGATATAGATGGGGATTTGGGATAATCTTTCTCTCAGCATCTTAAATAGCTTATATAATATAATCTGCCACTTCTCAAATTATATATTAAAGTACTCTTGTGGTTGCTTAGTATCAGTATTCCTCTGAGAATTTACAAGTACATCAGCAGAATTAGGTGGATGAAATCCAGCCTGCCGTAATTCAGATGCCCAGCATAGGCAATGCTTCATGGAACATTTGAGTATGAAGCCTGGAGAGCAGGGAAAACAAAACAAGTCTACCGTAATGTCACTGCCACACTTGTGCTGAAGCTTATGATGGGCAGCTTGGGAAGCCTTCAGGGAAAGATGCGGTCTGCTTGAAATTGCGTTTCCTTATTGCATGACTGCAAGGGTTAGGACCAGGGGTAAGAAGGGGCCTGGCTCAAAACCACAGGATCTCCTGTCTCCCTGGTAATTGTTGTACCTCCTATGTTTTTTTTCACAAGGTTGTTGGTCTTATTCCCTACCACTCTCACATTTAGTTGGTGGGGCCTGTTTGACTTAATATGTGATGTAAGAGAGCAGTTAGTTCCCACACGCATGAAACAAAAACTTTCTGAGTAAATATGAGTGGCTAAACTTAAGCCCCACTTTGGATGACAAAAGGTAAACTACTCTGAAGACTTAAACACATTAATTTAGACAGATGAAGAGAGGAGTGCAGTTCAAGCTAAGGGAAGTTTTTGGTTAGAGTGTAACTGAGATAAATGTATTTAAGCTGAATCATTCTGATGAAGTTTGAATTAAAATATTTATGGGGCAAATCAAAGTAATAACTTGGGGATAGAGGTTTTTTCAAGGAATGTGGTAAAGACGAGAGGTTTCTGAAAAGCAGTAAAGGTCAAAGACCATGCTCATTTTTAAATGGCGTAATACAGAAAAACACCAGATTATAGACTTGGCAGTCTAACTTCAAACCTCAGCAAAAAATGAAATGCCTGAAAGATAATGTCATCATAAGTAAATGCCAACAGAGATTGAAGTCAACCCAGTTTCTTTCAGTAAGGGGAAAACAGTAGGTGTAAAAGATACTGACTCCACTAATGTCCCTGTGACTGTTCCTGTGTTATGTTCTTATGCACAAAATGAGGAAATACTGCCAGGATGGGAACCCCACATGAAACATGTCCACTAAGAGCAGCAACTGGTTCTCTACCAAGGTGAGATACATTTCAAGAGGGGGATTTTTATTAGCAGCATGGAAGACATGGTCTTAAACAAAACAAAAAAACAAAAAATCAAAAAAACGGAAGTGGTTAAGTGGTTTGAAATCCTTGGTGTCATTTGTGGAAATTGTCTTGATGATTGAACTCAAAGAGTGATGGTCAATGGCTTGATATTTAAGTGAACACTAGTGATGAGTGGCATCCCTCAAAGATCAGTAGTGGGACTGGTGCTGTTTAACGTTATGTTGGCACATAAACAATGAGACTGAGTGCATTCTCAGCAAGTTTGCTGTCAACACCAAGCTGTGCAGTGTGGTCAACATGCTGGAGGGAAGAAATGCCATCCAGAGAAACCTTGACAGGCTTGAGAGGTGGGCCAGTGCCAATCTCATGAAGTTCAACAAAGCCAGATGCAGAATCCTGCACCTGATTGGGGCAATCTCAAGCACAAATACAGGCTGAGCAGAGAATGGATAGAAAGCATTCCTGAGGAGAAGGACTTGGGAGTGCTGGTTGATGAGAAGCTCAATATGAGCCAGCAATGTGCAGCCAAGAAAGCCAACCATATCCTGGGCTGCCTCAAAAGATGTGTGGCCAGCAGGTTGAGGGAGGTGGATGATTCTCCCCTTCTACTTTGCTCTGGTGAGACTCCACCTGGAATACTATGTCCAGCTCTAGAAGCCCCCAACACAAGAAGGACATGGAACTGTTAGAATGGGTCCAGAAGAGGGCCACAAAGATAATGTCTGGAGCTCTTCTCATACAAAGACAGGCTGAGGGAATTTGGATTCTTCAGTCTAGAGAAGAGAAGGTTCCAAGCAGACATTATAACAGTCTTCTAGTATTTGAAGTGGACCTTCAGGATAGCTGGAGAGGGACCTTTTACAAGGGCATGTGGTGATAGGAAAAGGAGTAATGACTTCAAAATTAAAGAAGTTAGATTCAGATTGGACATGAAGAGGAAATTTTTCACCATGAGATTGATGAGGCACTGAAATAGGCTGTCCAGGGAAATTGTGGAGATTCCAGCCCTGAAAGTGTTCAAAGCCAGGTTGGCTGGGATCTTGAGCAATCTGGTCCAGTAGATGTCCCAGCCCATGGAAGAGGGTTTGGAAGTAGCTGATCTTTCAGACACCTTCCAACACAAACTATCCTATGACTCTGTGAAATAATGAATGCTTTCTGATGGCTGTGACTGCTGTTGAAAGGATCACAGAGAATGTGAGTCATCCTACCTAGAGTCAACTTGCAGCTGTAGCCCAGGCTCTTCCCACAATTAGACATCTCTTGGATGATTCATCCCATCCTAGGACAGAGGTCGAGGATAAGGGAAATTAATCATTCCTCAAAGTTTCCTCTCCCTGCCACTCTGTTGATTCTAGGAGTATAAAGGGACTGTTTTAGCTGCTTAACTTTTATATTGTTAACATTAGGTGAGATTAATCCCATCTTTAGTAGCTACTTAATTACCTAGGTTCTCATAGATATTTGGGTACTTAATTCCTTTCTAAAAGAGACTCTAAGCAGATCTGATAACTCAGCCTTGGACCTGAGAGTTCTGAGGTCCCACATGAAACAGATTATACAGTTGGTCTTCAGATTCTTGCTTGTTCCTGCATTTTCCAGGTAAATCAGTGGTCTCACTAATGGCTCTGGATACAGTGGGGAGGCAGGATCATGATATCATCTGATAGTTTTCATTATCTGCTGCTCAGAAGGAAGTATGAAACTTAGGGTGTAAGTCTATGTCACATTCTGTGCACCATTACTGAGTGGAAAGGACTACAATTTGCACAAATAAATCCATCAGCTAATGCTGATCCTCTGCCTCAGACATCCTCTTCCCACATAGGCCACAATGATGTTAATGGAAGCCTTTCTTGTGAAATGAAGAACTGCAAATTTTACCACAGTGGAAACAGTTTTTGAATGGGAATAATTCTCTATCGCTTATACCTGGTCCCTTGCAGACATTCAGGAGGGGTAGTAGCCCCACAAATATGGATAGTTCTGCTATCAAAGAATTATAATGCTTCTTTTAGTGTGGGAAAAAAAAGGAGAGAGCAACAGCAGAACAGCAGAAATCTGGCATTAAGAGCCAAAAGAGAACTTAATACTTCACAGGATTTTACATACAGCCTTTCAATGAAAGCTCTGTTTAATTTTTAATGTTTGTTTAATAAACCCTTTTCTGTCACATCTCGCCTCTGAGCCTAAACCTGCAGCACTCACAGAAGTGGAGTAGTATCTTATATTCATTTTCTATGGCCCAGTTGCTAAGGTCTGGGACAAATGGCACTGCAGCTGAGACTGGTGGACATCTGTATCCTATACCTGTCAAATCTGCAAGCTCTTGTACCTCCATGTCTGCAGCCACAGGTCACTCACTCTGTTCACAGCAGCTTATGAGAGCGAGAGGCTTGTGTCCCACCACATCACCACCCTGACACCAGCAAGTGTTTCAGCAAAGACAAAGGACGAGTGTTAGGGCTGATGCAATGACTGCACAACCAGCTCCCTTAATTGAGTTGAAGCATTGACTTCTCCTTTCCATTTGGGTGGAGATTGAAATTGCAGTGTGTGGCAAGGTTTATTGCACCACTGAGGTGCAAAGACGGGACCAATTTTAAGCCCCCTTTTCGCAAGGGAAGGTTCTCTGTGGTGTCCATCGTGGCTCTGCTGCTTAGCAGAGGCACTGAACCCCCAGGCCAAAGTGGCATGGGAGCCGCTGCCGCCATGCAGCAATCACAGGGCCCTGAATAAACACAGGAGTAGCTTCTGCTGAGAAAGACTGGCCCAAAATGCTGCAGCATGTAAACCTGTTTACTTCATATTACAGTGATCATATGGATAAGGGAACAGTCATAAATCTACACAGTCTGAATAAGGATCTTACTAACAGATGCCAATAATTAAGGCAGGTGAAGCAACAGATATTTGCTTACATGTTTTCTTGCCTTATCCGTATTTCAAAGCTTACTTACAGCCTCTCACAGGACAATACACTTTCTCCAGCATATTTGGCAGCATGGGGAATGAAGTGTTTGAAAGAAAGAGGAAATGAGTTTTTCCATTGTGAAATACTGAAACCCTCTTTGCTGGTAGAATGTGAACCCAAATACCTAAACATATTAGTGTATTTCTCTTTCCAGCTGTAGGGAGAAATTTCTCTCTCAGGCAGGCAGCCCTGAAAGGCTTCACTTCCTGATGGAAGTTGCAGTTAAAATTAGCACACCTGCCCTATGGTGTCATCCAGGCAGTTCCTGTTGCAGGAAAGGAAGAAAACCCAATGCTTAATTCTTACAGGGAAAATTCCATCTTGTGAAGGCAGTTAAGTGATTCTCAGGGCAGGATATAGAGCACACCATCTTATCCCAGCCTACTCGCCCATTTTAATGTTAGGTGGTGCTCTGTACTGCACTGTGAACTTTAGAATAGCTTTTTTTTTTTTTTTTTTTTTTTAAAGTATGGTTATGTTAATTCCCATTTTGCACAAATATTTCAGAATTAATGGATATATACTTCTCTTGCAAGGGGCTTCCTTACTTCTTGTAGTTCCCTGAGAAAAAAAAGTGAATCCTCAGTTTACTTTAGAGGTCACAATATACCATCTTCAGGTCTTTTAAAGCCATAACTTTCAATATTACAAACTATTATCATGCTGTGCAGTTTTATGAATGTATGTGTGTGTGTTCATATGCATAAATATGCGTTTTAGCGTGAAATAAAATAAAACACAGTTTATCTTTTTTCAGAGATGCCACTTTTTGCCTGATTCCCCATCTTCTCCAAGCCTTCCCACACATTCCTAACTGTCCCACTTTCTTTTTCTTTGTATACCTGCCAGATTCTTCTTCTGCCCACAGAAAAATTTCTGGCATGTCTGTCACTCTGTTTATACAGTTGCCAGCACAACTGTTCTCCCTTGCTTCTTAGTTTTCTATCAATAATACCAGACCGGATTTGAAAGTACAATGATGTTTTAAAATAACTGCAAACTTTAAAATACCAAGGTAAAAAATACTAAACACAAATACTTTTATTTCTTTCCATTTCTAAACAAAAAGTCATGGTTATCTTCATTTTCCCTTCTTCCGTGACCCCTTCGAAATCATAGCAGCCAGCAGTGCCCTGCTGAATTCACTATACATTCATTCACCACCTCTACATGACCTGAGCCTCTGAGTGAGACTGGCCAAGCTGCCATTTAGACTCCCCCATCCTTTTTTGGGAAAGAAACTGGAAGAGAAATATAGAGTGATTTTTATTGTTGTTGTTCTGTCTGTGGGTTGGTTGGCTGGTTGGTTGGTGTATTTTTTCCCCATTCAGGGATGTCATGCCTATTAAGCCAAATAGTTCCTGAAATAAAAGCTCTTAAACGTAAAGTTGGGATTTATTTTCTTTAAGTCAGTTGTTTAAATAGGTAGTCATCTAAAGTTAGTCACTCCAGCCTCCTTCTATGCAGCCATATAGGGAAATACGCATCACTCTAAGCATCTACTGGTGGTCAAATAAATCCTCTGTGGAATTGTCTGTCTCTCACTGTTGACTAGAACTGGAGCCCAGCTTACTCACTAAAATTAATAAATGTGCACCCCCCACTTGGTAGACCAGTGGGAAATGTACCCCTGCTCTGCTGTGGATGAAGGGTTAGCAAAAATGAAAGTGGTTGGTCTTCTGGTGAGTGTGGCAAATGTTCTTCTTAATTTCTTAAGCAGTGCAGCTATACATGCATTTGCAAGGTGCAAAATTGTAGATCTAGTCCAACCAGAATTCTTACTAAATGACATTGTGAGATGTTAAGTGGATGTTGAGTTCATTGCCATAGTGGAAGCCAATTGTGTTCTGCTTCCATTTGCCTTACTGTATTTACTCATTCCATCTGCCTGAAGGATTACTTCCAAAGTTTTCAGACTGCATGTTTGAACTATATGCTATGTTTGTTGAATGGATGCCGTAATTTGTATGTAATACTTACTTTCAAAGCAAAATTTTTAGTGTTCTTCCTCTCCTTCAACTTAAAAATAAATAAATAGATAGATAGATAGATAGATAAATAAATAAATAATCTCAACATAATATGTCTGAGAAATCTATAGCTGGTGCTCTAGGTAAGCCAGTGAAAAGAAATTGCTCCAGGGAAGTAAACACATTTCAAAATCATTAGCACAATTTTTTTTTTAAAAAAAGATTCCTTTTTTTTAGTTACAGAATTCTAACAATTTTTGCATCTTTGTAGATGGTGATCTACAAAGGAATTTGATAATTTCCTTGACTTTAAGCATACAATTAGTCTCACTGTCTATTCAGAAGCTAAACGTAATCCTTACATACTTTGTTAAACATAGATATGCCACCAGAAGGTGTTAGTGTTATTAGGTTGTTAGAGCAATGCGTCTATGAAGCTTATGGTAAAATTTCCCTGATTAGCGTGGATAAAATTAAGGACATATTCTCATATTCTCTCAGAGAATATGGTTGTGTTTTACAGGCTGTCTTTAGCAAAAAACAATTTTTGCGTAGCACAGGAGAGTGCTTTTTACGATGTCGATGATCACATATGCTACCATATTTTTAGGGAAACACTGCACCCTGCGGGTGAAAACTGTCTTGTGAGAGGCTGGAAAGGTCTTGGGAAAGCAACACGATTTCTCTTTCATGAGTAGTTCATACTTGTTAGCCAAGGAAACACTTTGTCTGCAGCATACATTCTAACAGGAGCAGGTCTTTCTTTCCTTCTCCACTTCTTACTTTCTAAAGAGCAGCAAAAAATATATAGATATTCTGCAACATTTACCGTAATGAAAAAAATAACTATACAATAAGCACAGATTGGTTGTTCACATTATATGCAAGGCTCGAAGGAAAGTTTCATATCAAATCTAAGCACCCTTTGCCATTTCCTAATTCTAATCCCACAAACTGAATTTCCATTTAGAAACGCGAGCAAGTCCGTAAGGCTCAGCCCCAAGCCAGCACTCCTAAAGCGAGTCCCTCACCTCTTTACCCTCCCTCAGCACTGCCTTGCAGCCACATCATCCTTCCTAACCTGTTTTCTGATTTCTGGCCATTAGATGGCAATCGTGACCATCATCTGCTTCCCACGTTCATACCCTCTGAAGGCCAACACGCTCGTGTACCCACACCCTTGAGAAAACCTTTTCTCGTCCCTTTTTTCACCTTTCTCATTTCTAGCAGGAGTTGTTATGCACAGGCTGGTTGTTACACCTGGCAGTGGGTGACCTGGAGAAAGGAATTGCCTGTGCTCAGGACAGTGCCGTCCTGGCACAAGAAGTGTGTGCTCCAGCTAGAAACAGCATGTTAAGGCTGACAGGATCTCTCTGTGTATTTTCTTTCCAGTTGCCCTGAGCTGTACTGTCAAGTCTCTGGCTGGTGTTTTCTAAGCATACCATAGCTTTGGGGCTGTGAACTTTAAAAGTTTCAGGAAAATCTGTTCATTACCAAGAATGGGGTTAAAGCAGATATGTGATGCAAAGTCTTTTAGTTGAGATTATCTGTCACCATTCTCCCTTTTGTCAGGGATTTGAAACTTGCCAGATGAATCCCCTAAGGCCTGTTGTGACTTTACCGGTATTATAGCCCCTGAAGGAATCTACGGTGCCAGCAGAGACTGGTTCATGTTTGGTTGCAGTGTTTCTGGCCCTTCCCTGACTGGAGAGCTGCTGTGAAGCCACAATTGCTCACTCTGTGGGAGGTGTCCACTAGTATCAACATGTGCAGTGTGCCCACTGACCTGGCAGGCCATGTAAGCCCATGCTTACATGCGTTCTACTCTGGATCAGTAACTGAGGTGCAAAGCTGCAGGCTTTGGGCAGCTTCTGGATCCATACTGGAGGCACCTGTTGTTACCTGCCTCTGGCTGCAAGCAGATTTTCAGTTTGGCTGCAGAGAAGCCACCTTCTGAATCCATCTGAAATTCCCCATGCCAACTCCTTGGCTCCCCTCTAACCATGGGAAAGTTGAACAGTACTTTGTAAGTCCCTGTTCAGTGTTTCTCAAATTTCCCTTTGGATGTCCTTGGATTGCCAAGGCCCCAGTGTAGAGATGGCAGTGGAAAGGCCAGATAACCCCTGTTGCTGTTTAATGGAAAGGGGAATATGTAACCCACCACTCATAGAAAAATCCTTCAGCACAAAGCAGAACCTCTGTCTTTGGATTCTGAGGCCTGCTCTGTAGATGGCAATTGTCAGTGTTGAAATCCCAGTTAAAAATCTGGGAACACATCATCAGAGAGTCAAGCACACGTGTATTTTTAGAGTATCATCCATGCTCTGACAGAACATCAGTGGGTCCAGAGGCTTAAATCTGGATGCACGTTTTCCTTAAGGAGCCTCAAGAGAGCTGGATAATCTATGCTCTGACTAGAATAGCTTTTGGTCAGGCCCCCTATGGCAACAAACTGAAAAGCACTCTTATAATCCCATCATAAATATCTATTACCTCAGGCTTCTTGTTAACAACTGGTGTTGGTTAACTCAGGATTTGTGACATAACAGATTTGAAATTTCAAGGTAGCTTTAGTAACCCGCAGCTACATAGGCAGGAGTTCCATTGTTTTTATGTGTTGCCATCCTAGGTATTGGGCTGAAACACTTCTATAAATGTCTTTTTTGTTGTTCTTTTGTTTCGTTTGGGAGTGGGGGGGGCGGTTGGTTTTTGGGGGGGGTGGGTTGTTTTTTGTTTTCCTGGCTGTTCTACAGTCCCTGCTAGTCATCTGCTGTTAAAATGTGGTTATCTTGCCAAGGTAGGCCAGTTCTCCAGCTCCACTCAGGTGCAGGTTATGTACACAGGTGGGGCAGCAATCACTTTGTCTTCTTGGTCTGAAATCTGTCTATCTAATACACTCCAAATAAAAAAATCAGGCACATTTCCCTGAAAATCCTCTTTTCTTTTTCCTCTTTCTTCCTTTCTTTCTTTCTTTCTCTCTTTCTTTCTTTCTCTCTTTCTTTCTTTCTCTCTTTCTTTCTTTCTCTCTTTCTTTCTTTCTCTCTTTCTTTCTTTCTCTCTTTCTTTCTTTCTCTCTTTCTTTCTTTCTCTCTTTCTTTCTTTCTCTCTTTCTTTCTTTCTCTCTTTCTTTCTTTCTCTCTTTCTTTCTTTCTCTCTTTCTTTCTTTCTCTCTTTCTTTCTTTCTCTCTTTCTTTCTTTCTCTCTTTCTTTCTTTCTCTCTTTCTTTCTTTCTCTCTTTCTTTCTTTCTCTCTTTCTTTCTTTCTCTTTTTTCTTTCTTTTATCTTTCTTTCTTTCCCTTCTCCTTTTCTTTCTTTCATTTCTTTCTTTCTCTTTCTTTCTTTCTTTCTCCATTTCTTTCCCTTCCTTCCTTCCTTCCTTCCTTCCTTCCTTCTACATTACCTTAAACTCATCCATCATCCTGAAGAGGTCTTCCAGCAGGTGGTCTATTCATGATACCTCCATGGCCTGTCCTTAGCCAAAGTAATTACATGTCCTATGTAGACTGGTTTTCCTTTTATGGCCCCAACAAGCTGTCCATGATAACACAGGGACAGTAGTCTCCAAAAAAGCATTTTGTTCTATTAATTTGCCCAGGTAGAGAAATACTGAGAGCTTTCCATTTTCTCCTAGCTTTGTTGCCTGGATTACAATACTCATATGACTCCAATGTGTGTTTTTCCTCCTTCTCATGAAAGAAGGTAGGAGGCACATGATGTAACCTGCCCACCAACAAGATGAGCTATGCAATTCCTGTGGTGCTGGTGGTGAGAATGGAGCCTTTGGGTCAGGGAGGTGTGATGTATTTGGTGAAATGGGATGGTTGAACCTGGGAGGTGTGGCAGAGTAATGACACCTTGTGGCTTAGCTGTGATGTTGCCTGATGCAAGGAGCAAAGCCAAAACTGAAAAGTCTGTTGTAATTTTGGAGTTTTCAAAATCTTGAAGGTTTAACTTCCACCTTCTAATTTTGTTTCTTGGTAATATTTTAGCCGTGTGTTTCTAGACCCATACTGTGAGGAAATTAGTCAGCTTTTATGCACTCTATAGAGACAGTTACTTCTAACTGACTTCATAATTTGTGGTGATGAGAGTTTGTCACATTAAAACATGACTAAAAATAATGTTATTTGATCAGTTGCTACTATATTTGAGTGACTTTGTTTTTGTGGGATGTTGGCATATTTTACAAACTTTTGTTTTTTCCTCTGATGATAAAGGTTTTAATACTGAATCTGAAAACCTGGCAGTGTGTGTTGTGGAGTTTTTCTGTTTTTTTTATGTATTTTAATTTGATATTTTCTTCTTCTGAGCAGTTGAGGAAGTGATGTGGAATCAAAAAAGCAGGTAGATAGTCAAAACAATCTTTAAAAGAGGGTGAAGCTCTCCTTGTGGGGTAAGAAGAACACCAGGTATACAGTTCAGAATTAGTAATACTTGATAAACTGGTATTTTAATTTTTTAATTTAATTTAATTTAATTTAATTTTATGTGAAGATGATTTTTTTAAAGTTGTCTGGACCAAAAATGTTGTCCTTGTAAATCTCACCATCTTTAAAAGCATGATAAGACTGTAAATACAACATTGGAATAGGACGTTTGCCTAGCAATAGAAATATAGTATCATTAAGGACTAGAAATCAGGAACACACAGGGCTTTTTTGTACCTGAGAACTCCTGAATGTTTCAAAATTGTAATTTTTTTCCCAAGTTGGTGTTCATAAAAAAAAACTGTTAAAAAAACAACAGGAATGTTTATAAGAAAACTACAAGTTATGACACTACCAGTAGATGGTACTGAAGAATATGTATCAGAGTTCTGGGTTTCTGGGGAGCTAACGTGACACTGCTGCAGTGTCCAAAAAACTGCTTTCTAGACATAAGCTTTTCAATTACCTGTTTCATTACCTGGCTGCTGTCAGTGATGCTTATAGAAATAGATTTTACATTTTTCAGTGACAGAGGATGACATTCAGTAGCACGCATTACTAAATGTCCCTATTACCATAATTAGAAATAAGAAATTAAAATAATCATTTGCAAACCAGAACTTTCTGCCAGTCACAGGAGTGTTTGTCTCTTGCTCCAGAATGCCTACCAGAGGAACATCTCCACTGAAAAGGGAATGAACTAGTTTTTAGGTAAACTACTACTAACATGTAGGTGAAATCCTGTTAAAGAAATAGTTTTAACTCATTTGGTTGTAAACCTCCACACTGATGGAAAATGCAAATGGGGTCTCTTTGCAGATTGCAAATGCACTAATAACCGCTGGGGAATTTTGTCATTCTACCAGCAACCAGTAGTGACAACTCACAGAAAACATTAGTCAGAAAGTTTCTGATTTCTCAAGCTTTAATTAAGCATCAGCAGAATTGAAAATAGAGCATGGAAACAATGATACTTAGTATTTTTATCAGCTCTTTAATAATATTGAAAACTACATATGAAACTATTTGTGGAAACTCCCTGAATCGGGCGGAGTTAATTTCTTCATTAAAGCAGGCTTTTTGCTGAATGTAAATGGGTAGTAAAAATAGATAGTGAAAGTACTGTAGTTTTGACAAATACTTTTACTAGCAGTGTTTGGAAAAGAGCCAGGATATTGTAGATGTGACACAACTGAAAATTTCAAAACTAGATGATTTCATATTCTGGCATCAAACTTTAAAATAATTCACCAGTTTTATTACTAAAAGATTTACAAAGGCTAGATTTAAAATGAAGCATTTAAATTATAAACAATTTCATTAACATTTGTAATAATTTCTTATAGATTTTTTTCAGTTTATAAAAACTGTCAAGATTTAACAAATTTTACGTATTTCCAAACTGAAAATAATTCCTCAATGTTTCTTTTTTTTTTCTTCAAAGTAGAAACCTGATTTTAGAATCATAGAATGG
>WBNM01030915.1:0-13594 GCA_013399055.1 Ramphastos sulfuratus | reverse complement strand
GGCCATGCGGAGGCCGCGCTCCGGGCTTTGCCCGCTCTTCTTCATCCTCCTCAGCATCGTACTCCCTCCGCTCCCGCCGGTGGCCGCAGCCCCCCCGGCCCGACCGTGCGTCCCTTCGGGGCTGCGCCGGGGGCCGCTCCCGGCACCAGGTAACCGGAGCCTGTCGGGGCGAGGCTCCGTTCGGTCCCCCGGGACTCTCTGGGAGCCTCCTGGGATGCGCGGTGGGGGGCACTGGCCCTGTGGGACCCGAACCGGGATTGGGACTAGGGCCATGTCCCCGCGAGCGGGCTGCGGGGCGACGAGGCTACTCCGGTGCTCGGTGCCGCTCTGCCCTCCTGCTTGCGCAGCTGGCTCTGGCGCGGGATGGCCTCTCCGGACTGTGGGGCTGGCGTCGGTGCTTGTCCGGGAGGAGCTGATACTACCAAGGGTGTGGGGCAGGCTGGGGTTCCTGGGATCGCAGGCTCACAGGATAATAGAGGTTGGAAGGGACCTAAAGAGATCATCGAATGCGACCCCCCTGCCAGAGCACGTNTGAAGACGCCCACGGGGTAGGTGTCAGCTCCCTGCCCTGTGATGCTGTAGAAGACTCTGGTCTCCTTGTCTTTGTTAGATTTGATCTGGCGAGACAGGCATGGGGTCAGAGGGGTCCTGGTGCTCAGGGAACATCTGTACCCTGCACCCCATCCCTGTGGGGGCATATACCCGTGCCAGCTTCTTGGGAAATGGCCTGTGCTCGTTCTCAGGGCAGTTGATGGGGGGGGTGACCCAGTCCCTCTTCTGCTGCTGGAGGAGGCCATGACTGGGTTCACGGAAGGTCAGCATCTCAAGTGCCATGTCCTGTGGGATGGAGAGGAGGGCCGAGGGGCTGGGGGCATAGCTCTGCCCAGGCATCCCGGTTTGTTCCCCACCCAGAGGGTCCTACCTGCAGGAGAAGGAGGAGAGCGAAGGTGAAGGGCGGCATGGCACCGGCTGCATAGGCTGCTCTTCCGGGTGCTGCCTGGAACTTTCTTTGTATCCAGACGTGACTTTGACAGTGGGAGGGATGATCTAGGCTGGATGGGACAAAAAGATCCCAGAACACCTGAATCCTTCCTGAGCACAGTCCCATGAGGGCCACGGGATAACCCATGGTCAAACCCACTTCAGTATGGGGGTCCCTGTCTCCCAAACATGGGGAAAGAGCTCTGGGGTCCCCAGTATTCCCAGACAGCAACCCCTGGTGGGGGTCAGGGTGCCGAGGACCCCCTGAGGTGGTAAGTCTCCTCCCTTGGTCCCTTGGACCCTTGAAGTCCCCCACACTCAACCTGGTGAGACTCCCAAGATGATGCCTGGGGCCAGCTGGACACCCCCCAGGTGCTGCAGTCAGTGCCTGGTGGGACTCCTGGTGAAGGTGAGTACCTCAATCCCCTCTCAGGGGTGCTGAGAGAGACCCCCCTGCAGGATCCCAGGGCAGGGGAGTGTCCCAGGAGCCCCCAGTCCTGGACTAGGGGATCAGTCACACCAGGAGGGTGGTATGAGGCCAGCAGAAGGGCTGGGGGTATGGGGAAGATGCCCAGGAAGTGCCCAAGAGGTATGGGAGAGATACACAGCAGTACTAGGAAGGTGCCTGGGGATATTGTGATGCCCAGGTGGTGTCTACAGGGCTGCGCAGTGGTACCGAAGGGAGGGCCTGGGGAGTGCTGAGGCAGCTCCAAAGGCTTCCCAGTGGGTGTCTGGAGGTGCCTGAGTGGTGTCAGGTGGTCTCTGGGGGTACCCAAGGTGTGCCCAGTGGGTGACCAAAGGGTGCCAAGGGGTGCTGGAGGTTGCCCGGCAGATGCTGAGTAGTGTCAGGCAGGGCCTGGAGGATTCTCAGGAGGTGCCAGGGGTGCCTGTGGGGTGCCAAAAAATACCAGTGGATGTCCAGGCTGTAGCTGAGGGGTGCCCAGGGTTTGCCAAGTGGTGCCCAAGAGATGCCAGTGGGTGTCTAAAGGGTACCAAGGGATGTCCAGAGGGTTTTGGAGGGCTCGGGGGGTGCCTTGCGGTGCCCAGGGGTACTCGAGGGGTGCCCAGATGCTTCTGGGTGCTGCAGAATGCTAGGGGCGCCAGGAGGTGCCCGGGGGATTATGGAGGGTTCCAGAAGTGCTTTGGGGGTATCAAGGGGTGTCTTTGGGTCCAAGGGGTGCCAGGTATTTCCTCAAACTTGGAGGTACTGGGAGTGCCTGAAGGTTTCCAGAGGCGCTCGAGGAATGCCGGTAGCTCCTCAGGAGGTACTCGAGAGCTGCCCATGGGGTGCCCAGATTGTGCCTGGCAATGCCCAGAAGGCGCCGCGGGTTGCTGGGGCGTGCCCGGGGAGCGCAGCGGGGTCCTTAGGGGCGCCTGAGGGTTACCCGAGAATGCTGGAGGGTGGTCTCNAGCTGGCTCTGGCGCGGGATGGCCTCTCCGGACTGTGGGGCTGGCGTCGGTGCTTGTCCGGGAGGAGCTGATACTACCAAGGGTGTGGGGCAGGCTGGGGTTCCTGGGATCGCAGGCTCACAGGATAATAGAGGTTGGAAGGGACCTAAAGAGATCATCGAATGCGACCCCCCTGCCAGAGCACGTCCATACAATCTAGCTCAGGGCACAGAGGAATGCAGAGGGATGTGGGGCTTGGCTATTGGGCGAGCTCTTCCCTGGCTGTGGGGCTGGCTGGGGTCCTGAGTTATAGCGCTGGACCTCCTTGGGCCGTGGGGCTGGTCAATGGGGCGGGTGATATCCTCCCAGCAGTGGAGCTGATCTGTGGGGTTTGATCTCTCCAGTAGCAGCAGGACAGGTCTGTGGGGCTGGCAGTGCCCAGCCTGCCCGTCTGGCCCTACCTCCGTTGGTGGTGTATGACGCCAGCTCCAGCACCTCTGGGCCAGCCATGGGGCACCCGCTGAGACAGGGCTGGATGCCCGCAGGGTTCGTGCCCAGCGCCAGGCTGGCAATGGGGCTGGGTGCCCCAGGGCCACCTTTCTCTGGTCATGGGCAAGAGCATGGCACCACAGGCTGCAGAGTCCATCGGGCCTGGCCTGGGGCTGGGCAGGGGCTCATCACCACTGGCTCTTGGCCCAGTGCGGGCGGTTGCCGATGCTGGTTCACACTGCTCGCTCGGCACCATCCCGAGGGAACGGGAAGCTCGGGAACCACGGCGAGCCAGGATTCGCCTAATGGCTGCAGAGCACTCAGAGCTGTCTGTGGCGGTAAGTGCTCTCACAGTGCCAGGGGAGGCCCCGACCTTCGCCTGCCGCCTCCCGCTGCTCCAGCCCAGCCATCCTGCCAGACTGCTGGGAGCTGAGCTGCTGGGCCAGGCTGCACAGGCAGGGGTTGGGGGCTGGCCATGCTGCTACAAAACCACCTTCGTGGGCACCATGTGGACTTGGCATCGCCTGTTCGGCTTGCAAAGCGGACGTAGTACCATGTGGGCTGTCCATGGGGGGACCTCAAGGGCATGGTGGGGTCCCAGACACCACTGAGCCACCCAGCCCTTCGGTGGGGAACAGCAAACCTGTGCCATAGCCAGGAGTGGGGCTGGGAGCTCCCTATGGTGGGTGCTTTGAGATCTCCACAGTGGGTGCTGGGAGCTATCTGGGTGGCCCTCCCAGCTCCACCGATGACCCTTCTGGAATCCATGGTGGCTGACACTTGGTGCTGCCCCCTCAAAATCGGCTGATGTGCCCCGGGTGGGGACAAAAGACTTCGCCCCGGTGTGAGGCAGTCGTGGGGCATAGCTCTTCCTGACCAGCTCACGGACTCCCCCGCAGCCCCCTCTCCCCGCCCCGATGCCCGGTCCCCTCCCGGCCGCTCAGCCTCCGGAGCTGGCTTAGCTCCGCTAATCCCCTAATCCTGCCTCCCGGCCGAGGGGTGCAGGGCCCTGGGCTGGGATCCAGCACTGGGGGTGCACTGTGGTCCGGGGTGGGTGAGTGGGTAGCCCGTGCTGTGCCCCACATTCCGGCCATAGAGGGCTGGGAGCCCCGAGGGGGTGACACAGCGGGTGGGGGGCTGGGGCAGGGCTCTGCCTGCCCAGGAATTTCCCCTCATCTGCAGAACAAAGCAAAACCTCCACCCAAACCTGCTCCGGCTCCCGGCATCCCCTTCCTGACCTGCCTCAGGAGGCTGGTGGGGCACAGAGGGGGTTGGGGACAGGTCCCGCCCCTCCCCTCTCAGCCTCTCTGACCCCCCTCACCCTTTCGCAGCCAGCTCTGGAGCCTGCGCGGGGCCGAATGGGACTGAGGAGGCAAATGTCGGAGTGCAAAAGGATGGAGAACGCGGGCAGCTGCCAGGGGTGGGCAGCGGGCTCACTGTGTCCCCCCTGGATGCTGTCCCTCTCCGGGATGTCACTTTCCGGCCAGGCTTTGTCCCGGTTGCTTTGCGGAGCAGACGCTCCTCCCAGGTAACACTGCCCCGCTGCCTCATCCCCATCCCGACCCCACCTCGGTCAGCCGTGTCCTCACCCCCACCTCACACCACAGGAGCTCCCTGAAGCTCGTGCTGCTCCCAGGAGATGGAAGAGGGACTGGGTGATCCCCCCCATCAAGGTTCCTGAAAACGAGAGGGGTCCCTTCCCCAAAAAGCTGGTTCAGGTATGGGGAGGGGGGAATCTGAGTCTGGATGTCAATGCCAAGGAGGTGCTTCTCCCTGTTGCATCAGGGCAGGGTCTGATACCATGGAGGAGGGTACTGAGTCATATCCCTCCCCATGTCTCCTCCTCCCAGATCAAATCCAACCGGGACAGAGACACTAAAATCTTCTACAGCATTACGGGGCAGGGAGCAGATGCCCCCCCCGAGGGCATCTTCACCATTGAGAAGGAGTCGGGCTGGATGAAGGTGACGCAGCCACTGGACCGGGAGCACATCGACAAGTACCATGTAGGTCCCTGCCAGGGACTGCTGCAACATGCTGTGCTGTGCTGTGCCATGCCACACTGCCAGGCCCCCCTGCTCACCCTTCTGCCCCACAGCTCTTCTCCCACGCCGTGTCAGAGAATGGCAAACCAGTGGAGGAGCCAATGGAGATCATAGTCACAGTGACAGACCAGAACGACAACAAACCCCAGTTCACACAGGAGGTCTTCAGGGGCTCTGTGCCCGAAGGTGCTTTGCCAGGTAGGACCCCTAGCCCTGGGGAAGATCAGCCTCCTGCTGGTCATACCCCTTGGTGACAGCTCTGGGACCCACCTCACTGACCAGGACATTCTGTCCCTAGGCACCTCCGTGATGCAAGTGACAGCCACAGATGCAGACGACGCAGTGGAGACCTACAACGGTGTCATTGCCTACTCCATCCTCAGCCAGGAGCCACGCGAGCCCCATCCCCACATGTTCACCGTCAACCGGGCCACTGGCACCCTCAGCGTCATTGCCAGTGGCCTTGACCGGGAGGTGGGGGCTTGGTAGTACCATGGGGGTGGGCAGCCCCAGTACCAGACCTTGGGACTGACAAGGTGTCTGTCTGTCCACCACAGCGTGTGCGGCACTACACACTGACAGTGCAGGCAGCCGACCTGGACGGCGAGGGGCTGACCACGACAGCGCTGGCCATGATCGAGATTGCAGATGTCAATGACAACGCCCCTGAGTTTGACCCCAAAACGGTAATGTGGGACTGCCCCTGGAGGGACCCTCTCCCCATGAGTCAGCATCCCTGCTGCTGACGGTGCCCCTGACCCACAGTACAAGGCAGCTGTACCAGAGAACGAGGCCGGGCAGGAGGTGGCCCGGCTGGTTGTCACTGACCTGGACGAGCCGAACACGCCAGCCTGGCGAGCTGTCTACTCCATCCTGCGTGGCAACGAGGGAGGTGCCTTCACCATCACCACTGACCCTGCCAGCAATGAAGGTGTCCTCCGTACTGCCAAGGTGTGTGACTCACACTGTGTCCCACTCCCTCGCTGCCCACCATGGGGTGTTGCCCATTGTCCACTCTCTCCCAGGGTCTGGACTTCGAGGCCAAGAAGCAGTTTGTGCTCCACGTAGCTGTCACCAATCAGGCCCCCTTTGCTGTCAAGCTGCCGACAGCCACTGCGATGGTGACCGTCAATGTAGAGGATGTTAATGAGGCACCCATCTTTGACCCACCGGTGCGGTTTGCCCAGGTGCCAGAGGATGTGCCACCTGGGCAGACCCTCACCTCCTGCACTGCCCAGGACCCTGACAAAGCTCAGGGGCAGAAGATCAAGTGAGTGGAGCTGAGATTGGGGTCAGGGTCTGGGGAAATCCCCACTGTGGCACCAGCTCCCTTCTGCCTCTCCCTCAGGTACCTGGTGGGACATGACCCTGCAGGCTGGCTGGCTGTGCACCCTGAGAATGGCTTGGTGACAGCACAAGGCCGCCTGGACCGTGAGTCCCCCTTTGCCAAGAACAGCACCTATACCGCTATGCTGCTGGCCGTGGACGATGGTGAGTGCTGTGAAAGGGGCCCTTGTTCCCATCATCCCGCGTGAGGGACATGTGCTGCTGTCACCAGGAACCGCATCCCGGCTCCGTCACAAAGTGATGCCAGGGGCTGCCTGTCCCAGTGATGGGGCTGCATCTCTGTGAGGGTTCTGGGTTTGAGGAACCTCCTCCAGCATTGCTCCTCACTGCAGGCTCACCACCCGCCACCGGCACTGGCACCCTGCTCCTCACCCTGCTTGATGTGAACGACCATGGCCCTGAGGCTGAGCCACGGGACATCACCATCTGCAACCGCAGTCCCCAGCCCCAGATCCTCACTGTCACTGACAGGGACTTGCCGCCCAACACTGGCCCCTTCCGTGCCGAGCTCACCCATGGCTCAGGAGATAGCTGGGCCGTGGAGGTCAGTGATAAAGGTAATGCTGGGGGGATGCTTGGGGGTGCTGTCCTGTGGCAGCATTACCCACACTCACCACCATTAGCAGTGCTCTCTGCTGTGGCTCACTTTTACTGATGGTCTCATACAGATAACACAGTCACGCTGCACCTGGTGGCACCACTGGAACCAGACCTCTACAGCGTCTATCTGCGGCTCCTCGACCACCCGGGCAAAGCCCAGCTCACCATCATCACTGCGCGGGTCTGCGACTGTGAGGGGCCAGCACAGGGCTGTCCCCAGAGACCCCAGCCTGCCACTGCCCTGCCCTTTGTCCTTGCTGGCCTCGGTGCCCTCCTGGCTTTGCTGCGTAAGTTGAGGGTACCAAGGGGGTTCTGGTGCTGTGAGGCTGTACCTCGTTATGGGGCAGAGATGGGAGAACGCATCCCCACTGACACCACTGCTCCCACAGTCATCCTGCTCCTGCTGCTGCTCTTTGTGAGGAGGAGGAAGGTGACAAAGGAGCCACTGCTGCTGCCTGAGGATGACACACGGGACAATGTCTTCTACTATGGGGAGGAAGGTGGTGGTGAGGAGGACCAGGTGGGTGTTGCACAGGGGGCTGGGGGTGCTGATGCCACAGCAGGCGGCCTGACCCTGCCCCTCTCCATCACCTTGTGTGTGTGTCCGTCCCCAGGACTACGACCTGCGGCAGCTTCACCGGGGCCTGGATGCCCGTCCTGAGGTGCTGCTGCGCAACGACGTGGCCCCCACCCTCCTGCCAGCCCCCCAGTACCGGCCTCGGCCTGCCAACCCTGACGACATTGGTACCTTCATCGAGGAGGTGAGACCCAGGACTGGAGGAAACTGGGAAAGTAAAACTACCCTTGGTGTGCCCCCAGCTCAGGGTGGGGCTGGNCCCTATTTTTGGTGGTTATTCTAGTTTCTTTGTACATGAATGAAATGAAGGTGGTGTGATGCCATGGGTGCGGGGAGCTGCTGGGGGAAGGGGCAATAAAGGATNTGTGCCCCCAGCTCAGGGTGGGGCTGGGCAGTGTTGGGTCAGTGCTTGGACTCAATGATCTCAAAGATCTTTCCCAACCTTAAGCTGTGGTTCTGCGATTCAGTGATGGGTCCTGATCTCCTTTTCTCCCCCTCCCCAGAACTNTGGTGGTTGTTGGGTTTTTTTTTAGATTCTCCAGTCTCTGCATCACTTTGTGCCCTGGGAGAGGTTCCCAGGGACCATCATGGGGGTTGGTGGTGACCCAGCCACACCTTCTTGATCCACCTCTTCCCCCCTCAGCCCCAGCATGATCCTCTAAGTCCCACTATGACCCCCTAAGACTTCAGCCCCATCTCCCTTGCCCATTTCCTGCCCCAGCATCACTCATTTAGGGGGCAGCACCCGTGCCCTTCCAGCAGTGAAGGTCCTCTCAGAATCTCCCTTGCCCCCAGGGGGTGCAGTGCTAGTGCGGGAGGGCATACATAGGGCACAGACACCCCCTCCCCCATCCTGGGTGAGTGGTACTGGTAGCACCAGGCATTCAGGGTACCAAATTCCTCCTGACTCTTCAATTCTCTTCCTTCATATCCACCTGTAGCCCCCCAGGCTGCCACTTTGTTGCCCTGGGGTGCTGGGGGTCCCTGTAATGTGGAGTCAATACCTGTTTTGCTAGAGGAAGTGACAGCAGAGTGGGGATGGCATCCAGAGGGGGCTCCCCATAGAGCTGGAACCCACCAGCACCATGGGTGCGGGTGTGCCCCGGGGTGTCCCTAGCTCCTGCCGCTCACCGACCTGCTCCGCCAAAGCTCCCACGGCCCTGGATGGGCACCCGCGGAGCTCCCTCGACGGCTGGAACCGGGGGTACCGGGGGTGGGTACTTGCTGCCGGGGCGGGCGGGGCGGCACCGCCTCCCGGCGGGGCGGGCCGAGGCAGGTCCCCCGGGGGGGGCTGAGGGGGCAGCACCTGCAGGGCGGGACTGGGACTGGGACCGGACTCACCTGCAGCTCCGCTGCGGCAGCGCCCTGATCTCTCCGGTAACTGCACCGGCAGCGGCAGCTATGGGGTGGTGGGGGAGCTGCCCGACCCTGCTCTGCCTCCTCCTGCTCCTTCTCCAGGTGAGGAACGGGATCCTGGGACCGTGCCCGCCGTGACGGGATCTTTCTTGGGGTGGGGGGATCCTTCCCGAGACCCTTTCAGGGGTGGTGGGACCCTGCCCGGTGTGGTGGTACCTTTCCCAAGACCCTTCCCGGAGTGGTGGAACTCTTCCTGAGACCCTTTCCGAGGTGTTGGGACCTTGACCAGGGTGGTGGGACCCTGCCCGAGACTCTTCCTGAAGTGGTGGGATCCTTCCTGGGGTGGTGAAACCTTGTTAGAGACTCTGCCCAGGACCGTGAGACCCTGCCCAGGGTGGTGAGGATCTGCCTGAGATGTTGCCCAGGGTGGTGGGATCCTGGCCGGAACTGATGGCTCTCTCCACACAGGTTGGTCACCGGCTGTGTGAACGGGCATCACTGTGCCAAGCCGGCTTCACTGCGGACACCTTCACCCTCACGGTGCCTCGGGACAGCGTGGCGGCGGGACGAACGCTGGGGCGAGGTAAGATGGGGGCATCTGGGTAGGTGGCACTGGAGTGGCCATGGAGACAGAGCCAAGGCTATAGGGACTAGAGGTGGCAACAGGGGACAAAGCTGTGGCTCTATGTGGTGCCAAGGTGTCAATGGGGACAGTCTCTGCCTGGCTTTGTGGGTGGCCACGGGGGCAGTATCACGAAGATTATGATGGTGCCATGGTGGTTGATGAAGGCGTGGAGGTGGTGACCATGTCATGGTGGTAGGGGCAGGCTCAGCACCCTGTTGCAGGTGGCACTAGGACAGAGCTGTGTCGGGGGTCTGCGCCAAAGGGCCAGGGCAGCGTGGGCATTGGTGCTTTCTCCGTGGCACAATGGCGGCGTGGGGGCAGCGAGTGCCTCTCCCCAGGGTGCGCCGGCGCGGGCGGTGCTGACTCAAGCAGTACAGGCCTGTTGGGGCTGGCACGCTGGGGCGTGGAGTTGTGCAGGCACCCATCCTGCCCAAGCCTCACCTGTCCAGGGGGTCCTGACACCCCTCTTTGTGGGGCTGAGCCCTTGCCTCCAGTGGCTCACAGCATGGGGACAGTGGCACCTCACCATCCTGGCACAAAATCCCTGTTGTTGGTGTGGTGAGTGCCAGCACTGAATCCCAGTCCAGACTGCCAATGGCCTCCCTTTGCTGTGCAGTGAGCCATGTGCCAGGGTGCTGCCAGTCTTTGTGGCACAGGGAGACACTGGGATCTGTTGTGCCTGGGGAAGTAGGCGTTTGGGACCTGCTGGCCTGTACCCCTCAATCTGTGGGTGCTGGGGGGCTGTGAGTGCTGGATGCAGGCTCCTCACGCAGCATTTGGCCATGGCCATCTGCACCAGTTAATGGTGGTGCTGATATTATGCTCTCTTGGGGGTGGTTGGGGTGGGCACTACACTGGGGGCTCCCAAACCACTACCCCCACAAGCTCCGGAAGGGCTTTGCCCAGGTGCAGGTAATGAGCTGGGAGCTGGACCCTGCCCCACACCTCAGGAATTGCGCATTTGTTAGCTTTGGGTTGATGATTAATGGAACCCCTGGCTGCAGCAGCCTGTGTCCTGGAGGGCTGCGCCCAACACCGGGGCAACGGGCAACCACGTGGCCTTGGTGTCTGCCCACCACACTGGGCTGGTCTCGAGCACCAGGACCTACTGGAAATGCACCATCCCAGCACTTCCAGTTTCAGGTCCCCAGATGGAGACAGGGCGTGGGAGGAGGGAAAGGCCATGCCACCATGGCAATGCCCAGACGCGTGGGTGGACGAGGACAGTGGGTGCTGGGCCATATAGACCCCCACACTATAAGCACACCAAAGCCTGTGGCTAGGGTGAGCTAACGAACTGGCCTGTAATTAAGCTGATGAATGGCTCTTGGTGCTTTCCTTCTAACGCGTCCAGACAGGCCCCACATGGCGCCTGCGTGGCGAACACCTGCGTGGGGGCTGTGGCATCACTGGGATCCTGCAGCTCTGCTCAGTGCAGGCTGGGGGTCTCTGAGTGCAGGTGGCACAGCCCCACGGGACATGGCAGGGATTGGGACACTGCTGGGTGTAGGAATGTCAAGAGGCTGAAGTCACAGCGAAACTCAGGTGACGTCAGCAGGCACTGGGAGGACGTGTGGCTCACTGCTTTCACCCTGGCTGCTGGCAGGGTGACCGAGTCCCTTACCTCGCCACCAGCTTCCGCCAGACCACGGCTGTGATTGTGCAACCCAGGCAGAATGGGCACTGCTGGGGTGGTGGCACCTGAGGGTGGTGGCACTTGGCTCTGTCCCTGAGTCAATCTGTCCCCAGCTCCAGCAATACACAACAGAGGCTGGTTTAGGGGGCTACCCAGCCCCCACCCTGGAGCAGGGTGTCACCCCCTGCCCAGGCCAGCAGCCTAGCAGTGCAGGGGTCTGGCTCTCTCAGTGCCCATGGGTGATGACAGGGGTCAGGGAGGATCCCCTCCAAAGTACACCCCTCTTCCTGCCCTAGCTCTCTGCACCTCCCACTCCACTGCTCCCAGTAAGGAGAGGGGCCCCTGGCTCCATGCCCTGGGGAGGGTTGAGGAGCTGGAAGAACAGGTTGCGCTGGTTGGGAAGAGAGGAGCGGGTGCACAGCTTCCAGAGCTCACTGCACAGAGTGTGAGGCTGGGGGCTGAGCAGTGCCCACCCTGCTGCACCCATCCGGCACGCTGCCAGCTGCTGGGTGCCAAGCACTGCACCTGTGCCTATGGATGCTGAATACCTGCCCCCCATTATGGCAGCACCCAGCTTGCTGCAGCATGTTCCTGCCTAGCCAGCCCACCGGCTCCCTCAGCCCACACAGTCTTGGCCAGGGGTCTTGCCAGGGGATGGCATCACACTGGCAGGTCCTCCCTAGGTATCATGGCAGGCAAGGGGGGCCCAACCTGGGGCTTGACAATTGATCTCAACTCGCAACCAAATTTCAGGGCTGCATTTGGGCTGACGTAAACCTATGCACTGGCACTGGCACCTGCAATGTGCCTGGTGCTGGGGCACCCTGTGCTCCCACCCTGTGCTCCCACCCTGGGCACGTTGTTTTCCCGTGGCATGGGTCACACCAGGGTTGATGGTGGCTGTGTTGGCAGAGGCTCCAGCCCGGGTGCCCCTGGCTCAAACCAACCATCTCCCAGACAAAGGCTGTTTGTCTGGCAGTTCCAGTCCCAGCAGTGCAGCCTCACCTCATGTGATGCCTGCTGACCAGCGCAGCAATGCTCATAGCCTGCCTCCGGGCTGGCCACGTGCCCGGCCCCGCTTGTACCGCATTCTAGCATGGCGCCAAGCTGATGATACCATGATGCTGTCTGCTCTGGGCTGTGGTGGGTGCCTGGCGTTCCTGGGGACCCCTTTCAGCAGAGCTGTCAATGGCCCTCAAGGGTGCCCTGGTGAGCTGAGTACCCTGTGCGCCACCCTGTGCGCCACCCTGTGCGCCACCCTGTGCACCACCCCGTGCCAGCGGTGCACCAGGGTTGACACCTTGTTGCCCCACAGGTTAATATCTTAGTCTTGCTGCAGATGTATGGCTGTGGTGCCTGGTTATGCCAGGGTTTGGGGACCACTGGACTGAGGTACCATAGTTGATTGGTCCCAGTCTGGCTACCAGGTGCCAGTACATGCAGGCAGGTGCTGCCTTTGGTTTCATTTGGAGTAGCAGCACCCACTGTCACAGCAGCAGTGATGTACCATGCATGGAGAATGAGCCACTCGCCTGGGGATGTGTTGTGCCTGGGGATGCGATGGGCATGGTGCCGTGCATAGGGATGTGCCACACACAAAGACATGCCATACATGGCATGGACAGTCTGTGCCAGTGCCACTTACCCCACTGCCACGGGCCACAGGGATCAGTCCTGTGGCACGATAAGTTGTGCTGCACCCAGTCCTGTACCAAACCACAGCATTGCCACGCATCCTGCCCAGTCCCCAGGACAGGACCTCAGACCTTGCTATGACGTGCGGTACATCCTTTCTGTGCTTGTGACCCCATGGTTCCTCAGGCCCCTAAGGTGTGGCTGGGCTGTGCGTGGCCATGTGCCCCTGTCCTGCTCTCGCTGCCTTGCCCTGTGGCAGCAGCAGGAGCCCTTTGCCCAGCCAGCCATTGCCCTGTCCCCAGTGAGCTTCGTGGAGTGCGGCGAGCCACGGCGTGCCGTGTACCTCTCGGATGACAGGCGGTTCAAGGTCAGCAGGGACGGCGTGGTCTCGGCGACACGGCCCCTGAAGCTCCGGCAGCAGATCAGCTTCTCTGTCCACACCTGGGACAACACAGGCAAGAAGTATTCGGCCAAGGTGACCCTGCACAGGCGGTGGCATCAGCACCATGGCCACCAGCACCACCACCACCACCACCAGCAGGTAAAGCACAGTCTTGATCCTTGGGGTCACCACAGCTCCTCTCCTTGTGGCACAGAATTGAGAGAGCTTAGCAAGGCATTGGCACTAAGGTGAGCCACTTGCTTTCCTGCAGGACACAGCACCTGAGCTGCTGACCTTCCGTGAGCCCAGCCATAGCCTCCTCCGGCGGCAGAAGAGGGACTGGGTCATTCCTCCCATCAACTGCCCTGAGAACGAGCGTGGGCCCTTTCCCAAGAAGCTGGTGCAGGTATATGTCCTCATGGGGACGAGGTTGAGGACAGAGGGGTGCCTGGAGTGCCCGGACACCTCTAACACCCTCCCCACCTTGCTGTCAGATCAAATCTAACAAGGACAAGGAGACCAGAGTCTTCTA
>WBNM01030911.1:0-21407 GCA_013399055.1 Ramphastos sulfuratus | reverse complement strand
AAGGGGGCTTGGGGGGTGCAGCACCCCTCAGCCTTGGGACAGAGCAGCAGCAGAGGAAGGGTTTGTGATAGCAGCCAGGCTGCACAGGGCCTTATCTTATCCCTCAGCTTATCACCAGACATGCTTGTGCTGCAGATAAGCAGGACCTTGGGTTCAGGCACGGGTTGGAGCCACCCGGGGGGGGGGAAACAACGGGTGGGCAGTGTTGTGGCCCGGGGGGGTGTGTGTGAGTCCCCTTGTCCCCTTCCTCAGGGGTGGAATCACCAGTGTGGGGTCCCCTCAGCGTGGCTAAGCTTGCCAATATCTTGGGGAGCAGGGGTGGGAGTATGGAGCAGCACACCCCCCCCCCCCCCCCCAACCATGGGCAGGTGGTTGCATGGATGGTGCAGATGTGGGGCTGGGGGGCACTGAGTGAGGCTTGAACCCATCCCATCTTCTCTTTAAAGTGTAATGTCCCCCTCNCTCCCCCCCCCCCCATTTTTAGGCCGTGGGCTTCTCTAGCTGCTTAGGTAGTAGTGGTGGATCCAAAATAACCTGAGGAGAGGCCCTCAGCTTCTCCCCCAGCCCCAAAATCTGTGCCTGCAGGAATTTGCTGGTGGTCTCTGCTCCGTTCCCAGAGGATTTGTGGTTTGCTGGAAGGTGATTTTGGATCCTGCTGGTGTGCACTGGAGGAGCTGAAGAGGGGAGATGCCCATGTAGAAGTGTTGCCCGGTGCCAGGGCTGCTGGCAGGTCACAGTGGATGCTGTCCTAGCGTGCCAGGAGGACCCACCATGAGGCCAAAGTCCCCCAGGGTGGCCCTGGGGAGGAAATCCCCTCCTGAGGCTGTCTCATCCCCTGTGCCCAGTCAGTCTGGGCTCTCCAAAAGCAAATTTGCTCTTCCAAAGTACCTTCACAAGATGTTGGGGGGTCAGAGTGCTTCGTGGGGTGGACCCAGCACGCTGGTGCCCATGCTGGCAAGGGCCCTTCTGCCACCCCTCGTTTTTCAGCGGGGGTGCTCCAACAGCCCTGCCCCAGGGGGAATAAATGGCTGAGGGTGCCCAGGAAGCTGCGGGCACCCAGACTGAGGATCGGCTCGTCTCCTGCGCTTCCTCCCAGTGATGGGGCAGGGTGATAAGGGCTCTGGAGGCAGGTAGCTGGGGCGATGCCCTGCCTTCAGCAGGGCTCCCCCCACCCCCGGCCCTTCCCGTGCTGCCTGTTCCTCCACAGAGGCTGCTGTTGTTTGTGCACAGGCGGCGGTGCCGCGGGGCCGCTTGTGCAACCGGGGCGGGGAGCTGGCTCCGAGCTCCGTGGGGCTCATTACACCCCAGATGGGGACTCCTCAGCCTCGTCCAGCGCCGGGAGCGCAGCAGAACCCTGAGATGCGCTCTCTTACAGCTCTACAGCAACCCTCTACCGCTGAGCTGCCCTTTCTCAGCACCTACTTCCACCCCCACGGAGGTCCCCATGGATGTGCCCATCTCCATGCCGTGAAGCGGCTTTGACCCGCGGCTGGCAAAGCGGTCTGGGGCACTCTCCTTTCCCACTGGCAATGCTTGGGGTGGGCCTTGTGTCCACGAGAAGGGCACATTAGCACAGCCCTCACTCGGCCCACGGGCTGGAGCTGGGGTGAAGCAAGCAGCTGTGCGCACAGCCCGACCTGCACAGCGGTATGTGCCCGTCCCGGTTCCGGCTGCAGGTGAGCCTGAGAGCTGGGGAAAACAGGGCAGGGTTCGGTCTGCTGCAGGGTTTTGTCGTGCTGGAGGAAGCAAGCACGGCCCTGGCCGTGCTGGCACACGGAAGTCTCATGGTGGCACAGCGTGGCCGTGCCCTGGCTGCGTGCACTGCTCAGCAGGGACTGTGGTGGGCACCCACCAGTCCCTGGCTTGTGCGTGTGGCATCACTGCTGGGTGAGGGGCACCAGAACTTTCTGTGGCAGATCATCCAGCGTGGTGCTGAGTCCCTCTGAGCTGTTCTAGGAGCTTAAACCCGTCTCTGTTTGCTTTTCTCATGTTGTTGTTTGTAGCACCCAGACAGGTGGTGCCCATCTGGTGCCCACGGATAGGTCCCTTCCCTTTGCCCAAAGCACAGAACCTGCTCCCCCTGCCTGGAGGCAGAGCTGGGAACGCAAACGCATTTTAGATCATGGCATAAACCAGCTCAGGCTTTGCTTTCAGTTGGCACCAGTGCGTCCAGGGCTGTGACTGGAGAGGGGTCTTGGGCAGCGGTGGGCACCGGCTGGGCGACGTGGCTGTCGCCGTTGGAGGGCTGCCGGGTGCGTGGCGTGGCCGGGAGCAGCGGGAGTGGCGTGGGGCTGGCGTGCGCGGGGGTGTGTGTGTGTGCCTGTGCCTGTTTATATAGGCAGGAGCCAACCTGCAGTCTCAGATTTCAGAGCTCGCTTATCAGCCGCGCTCGGACGTGGCGGCCGTCGGAGGGCACCGACGCTTCTCCCCCTGCCTCACCAGCCCGCGGCTCCCCCGCCTTGGCACTGCGCCCACCAAATTGCCCCGTGGCAGTGCTCGGCGAGCAGGTAGGCAGAGCCCAACGTGAGTGCTGTGTCCTCGCAGGCTGGCCCGTGGGCAGGGGAAGGAGGGGAAGCGGGCAGGGAGGTGGAAGAGAAGCCCCTCCAGGGCTGGGGCGAAGGGATGGGGACGCCGCGGGGGTGCCAACCCTTGCCGGGGAAGGCAGCGAGCTGCGGTTTGGATGGAGAAAGGGACGAGGGCTCGTGGGGAGGGCAGCTGAAGGGTGTAGCCCTGGCTGGCAGCATGATTGGGGCACGGCCGTGCCCATGGGTGGGCAAAGTGTCCCATCGGGCATGGGCACGGGCATGGGGCGCGGGAAAGTCCGGCCGTGCTCTGCCAGGGGTTAAACTCCTCGCAGGGAGCTAAATGGAAGGTGTGGCAGCGCCGCGATAAGGCTGGCAGGGCTGGGAGTGGGGCAGAGGCACCGACTGCATGCACGCAGCTCTGCTTCCAGACGGGATGCGGGCTGGGATCCTGCCCACCCCTCGGCGGGGCATGGCTGGGGGATGTGTGCCCATGCCCTGTCCTGTGGCTCCGAAGCGTGGGGCAGCTGCTGTCCCTGCCCCGAGCTGAGCCAGCTGGGGAATAATGCTGGAAGTGCTGCTTGAAACCACCTCTGCTGGGGCAGAGACTCAGCTGCTCACCTGCTTTGTTGTGTTTGAAGGCTTTTGTAAAGCAACCCTCTGCTGTGCCCTCTGCTGAACTACCCTGCCTGGAAAAGCCCCTTCCTCCCCACACCCTCCAGCCAAGCTGCTGCCATCTCAGAGCAGGCATGGCAATGCCAACGCCCTGCAAGCTCTGGGGGATGCTGCTGGTGGGTGCTGTGGCCTCTGTTTGGCAACTGGCAGCAGCATGGGGCTGTTGTGGGTGATTCTCTGGTCTGCAGAGTGGGATGATTGTGGTTTCCATGCTGTTGCTTCCAGCCCTGGAGGGTATGTGGATCATGAATGGGATGCCCAGGGGATGGGAACGATCTCCTCACTACTCTCCAGCACTGCCAGGGTGGTGGGTTTATAGCTGAGCCTGATGCTGGCATCATCCTGCCCTTCCTCCCCTGTTGCTCCAGTGATGGTGGGTGAAGCAGGCTGCAGTCTGCCTGGAGCCTTCACTCCATCCTAGTGCTGCAAGGGCTCTAATGAATTTTGTGTCAAGGAAGGACCTTCAGCAGCTTCTGGCAATGCCCGGCATAGCACAGAACTGGGATGTCACCTCTGAGGTCCCCTGCAGTGCCTGCTGTGTTCTGCTGAGGCAGGAGGCACGTGAGGAGGGAGAAGACATGGGGGCAAGTCAGGTCAAGCAGCATTTTGCTGCTTGCTGCTTTCCTGAGCGCTGAGGTTTGTGCCCATGCTCCTGTGTCCATTCCCTTGATTCCCAGTGGCTTCTGGACCAGACTGGGCTGGGGGCAGTGACTCTATGCATGAGGAGCATCCTCCTGTGACCCAAACCTGTATGAAAGCAGAACCCACTGAGCCACCAGCACCCAGAGCAGGGATGTCCCACCTCTCTGGCACCTGGCTGCTTTTGCCATGTCTATCAGCCCATCTCATCCCTCTGGAAACTCAGCAGAAGCCTCAGGCTCTTCCCAGCGCCGAGCAAACCAGTTCCTTATAGAGGGCACCCAGCAGGCTTGCTCCCAACTGAACCTGATGCATCTCCCCAGCCCCAGCCGCCTGCCGGCATCCTCGGGGGGATGCTGAGGGCAGGAGCGTCGGCAAAGAGCTCATCCCGGCTGTGCTGCCGGCGCCAAAGCCATCACCAAGGGCTGTCACCTAGCTGGGACTGGCCCAGCTCCACCACCAGCCCTGCTCAACCACTCCAGTCCCACCGGTCCCTCCCGGGGCACCGCAGCAGGCGCAGGGCTGGGGCTTGGAGGCTGCATCCGGAGCCCGAAGGCTCCCTGAAAGGAAGGCTGGGACAGCCTCTTTGCTTGGGGAGGGGGGAAAGAGAGAACTGGCAACAGGCTGGCTTGCAAATGGGATGTGCTAGGAAGTGGAAAGCTGGCGTGAATTCAGCCTGGAACTGTCCTGATTTCCAATTGGAAACATCCCACGGTGACTTTAAACTTCACCGAGGGGAAGGAGGAGCTGGTTCTGCAGAGCCGAACGCGCCCGCGGCGTTCGCACCTGCAGGGAGAGGGGGGACAAGGAACAAGATGAGAGCTGTTTGCTGCCACCCTTGTCCCCATGCTGGCTTTGCACAACTCCGGGAGGCTCGGAGGGTCCGGTCTGGTGGGTGCGGGAGGGATGTTTACAGCTCCCTCTGCTTCCCCGCTCCCCCCCCGCCGCAAATTCCCCCCGGAGCTGCTCCCCCGGGGCTGCTGTCGGCTTCGTGCGGTAATTGGGACGCGGTTGGGAAGCTGGAGAGCAGCAGTGATTCACCAGGAAGCTGTGCCCAGCTGCCCTGGCCACGGCCCTGTCACACCAGGGTGTGGTGGCTTGGAGATAGCCATAAAATCGGGTTTGAGAGGGGAGTTGCTGCACCAGTCCTAGTTCTGGTGCTGGTGAAGGTTAATGGCTGGTGGAGGAGGTTAATGGCTCAATAAGGCAACTACCTGCTGCCAGCTGAGCTCTTGGTGGGTTTTAGTAAGTGTCCAACCTCATCTGCCCACTGGAGACTGTGCCCCAAAAGGGTTGTGCTGGAGCTGGGAGCTGGCAAATCCCCTCCCAGGGGGTTGTGCTGGAGGTAGGAGGTGGCAAATCCCCTCCCAGGGGGTTGTGCTGGAGGTAGGAGGTGGCAAATCCCCTCCCAGGGGGTTGTGCTGGAGCTAGGAGCTGGCAAATCCCCCCCCAGGGTGGTTGTACTGGAGATGGGAGCTGGCAAATCCCCACCAGGGTGATTATGCTGGAGCTGGGAGCTGGCAAATCCCCCCCAGGGTGGTTGTGCTGGGGATGGGAGCTGGCAAATCCCCCCCCCAGGGTGGTTGTGCTGGGGATGGGAGCTGGCAAATCCCCCCCCCAGGGTGGTTGTGCTGGGGATGGGAGCTGGCAAATCCCCCCCCCAGGGTGGTTGTGCTGGGGATGGGAGCTGGCAAATCCCCCCCCAGGGGGGTTGTGCTGGAGATGGGAGCTGGCAAATCCCCACCAGGGTGATTATGCTGGAGCTGGGAGCTGGCAAATCCCCCCCAGGGTGATTATGCTGGAGGTGGAGAACTGGCAATCCCCTCCCAAGGTGGTTGTGTTGGAGATGGGAGCTGGTAGATCCCAGCTCCTGGTGTACCTGTGGCTGGATTTGGTGCAGAGATTCATCTCTGTTTCTGGAGCTGTTCTGCCTGTGTCAGCTTGGCTTAGGGGGTCAGCTGTGGTTCCTCTCACCCTGGGATGCCCCATGGCATTGCTGCCAGGCGTAGAGTCAAGCTTGGCAAAGGCAGCAGATCCTGAGCCTGTGCCTGGAGTCTGGGGGGGGGGCTATGAGGGTTTGGTGTGGTTTGTTCTTGTTTGTCTAAGAACAAACCTCCCAGTCTGGAGGACCTTTGCTTCCTGCTGTGTTTGTACACAGAGGCTGGTGGGAAGGGCATGTGCCAGGGCAGCTCTGGGGCCAGAGGCTGTTGGTGCTGGGGCCAGGAGGGATCAGAGGCATCCATGGGTACCAGGCTTGGCTCTTGCCCCTGGCACATCCTTACCTTGATGGCTTTTCCTGGGCAACCTGATCTAGTTGGAGGTGTCCAAGCTCACTGCAGGATAATCTTCGAGGGTCCCTTCCAGCCCAACGCAATCTGTGAAGCTGTGAGCTTAGGCTGCTCCTCCTGCTGGCACCCACACCACAATCACAGGCTGCTCTCCGGGGCTGTGGGGACACCTCACAGATGGCTGTGGGGTTGGAGATCCTCAACCAACCCCAAACTGCCCAGAGCTGGTGCTTGCCCTGTCCTTGGGAGCTGTTTGGTGCAAGGCACTTGCACAACGGGGACGCGCACGCCGTTGCATCACAGCTTGGTGACAAACTGTTCCCAGGCCTCCAAAGGTACAGGAGCAGAGCTAAAAATGGAGAGTTTCCCCATATTCCACCAGCACACCCATGCTGATGTAAGGCAAGCAGGGCGTTGCAGCAGCAAAGCAACTGGGACGGTCGGGGTGCTGCTGGGGAGGGTGACAACAGGCTGCCCGTGGTGACAACAACAGTCTGCCCGTGGTGACAGCCTGCAGCTTGGCTGGCCTGGCTTCAACAGAGTCACAGAATGGTTTGGTTTGGAAATGACCTTAAAGCTCACCCAGTTCCAACCCCCTGGCCATGGGCAGAGATGTCTCCCACCAGCCCAGGTTGCTCAAGGCCTCATCCAACCTGGCCTTGAATGTCTTCAGGAAGAGGGCATCCACAACCTCCCTGGGCAACCTGTGTCAGAGTCTCCCCACCCTTGCTGGAAAGAATTTCTTCCTCATCTCCAGTCTCAGTCTCCTCTCTCCCAGCTCAAAGCTCATCCTGGCACTACAAACCCTTGCAAAAAGTCCCTCTCCAGCTCTCCTGGAGCCTCTTTTGTGTACTGAAAGGCTACTCTGAGGTGTCTCTGGAGCCTTCTCCAGACTGAACAGCCCAAACTGCCTCAGCCTGTCCCCACAGCAGAGGTGCTCCAGCCCTCTGATCATCTTCATGGCCTCCTCTGGACCTGCTCTAATGTTTTTATGTCCTTCTTGCTCTGGGGTCACCAGAGCTGGACACAGCACTGCAGGTGTGGGCAGAGCAGAGCAGAGCAGAGAGGCTAAATCACGAAACGCGGCACAGAGCGCAGAGCTGAGCTGCCACTGCCCGCAGCTAAATCCCTGTGGGCACACGTGGCTGTCGTGACCACCAGACCATGGTGTAGCCCTGGGATGCACGACCCAAGTGTGCTGCTGGCAGCCACCCCCCTGGCTGCTCCAGCAGGTGTGGGGCTCGGTGCCGGCACGGCGCAGCGGCTATGCCAGGAATGTGCCGAATGTGTCGGGACTTGATTGCAGGAGGTCGGGGAGCAGAGCAGCTGATGAATCACTTGGAGGGTTGGCAGCAGTGTGGCGGTGAGCTGGGGCAGAGCCAGGGCTGTTACAACCCAGACACAAAAGGAAACCCAGGAGGTTCCACCTCAGCAGCAGGAGAAACTTCTTTGGTGTGAAGGTGCTGCAGCCCTGCAGCAGGCTGCCCAGAGAGGTTGTGGAGTCTCCTTCTCTGCAGAGCTTCCAACCCCACCTGGGCATTGTGATGCTGAGCAAGCTGGTGAGATGCTGGAACAGGTTGCTCAGGGAGGTTGTGGATGCCCTCTTCCTGGAAATGTTCAAGGCCAGATTGGATGGAGCCTTGGATGGTCTAGTGAGAGGTGTCCCTGCCCATGGCAGTGGGTTTGGAGCTGGACGATCTTTAGGGTCCCTTCCAACCCAACCTATCTGTGAATATGTGAATCTGTGAACATGCTGTGGGTGCCTCTGCTTCAGCAGGGCAGTTGGACTGGAGAGCAGCCTGGCAGAGAGGGACCTGGGGGTACTGGTCGACAGGTGACTGAACATGAGCCAGCAGTGTGCCCAGGTGGCCAANTTAGTTAATGAGAAGGGTTAGGTGATAGGTTGGACTCGATGATCTTAGAGGTCTTTTCCAACCTGGTTCATTCTGTGATTCTGTGACTGGATGATCTCCAGAGCTCCCTTCCAACCCCCACCATGTTCTGTGACTTTGTGATTCCAATCCTCTAACCCACAGCCTCCCCAAGCCCAAACTCCCACGGGAAAAGTGCTGGCAGTGCTCTGTCACGTTCCTGTGCTGGCAATGGAAGCCACCAGGCTGGTGTTAGCAGAGCAGTGCCCTGCCTCCTGCCCCCTGCACCCGCCGAGTGCCGCGTTTGTGATGATTCCTCATCCATCCGAGCGCAGCCGTTTGCTGAAGCACTCAAGTGAGAGCTGCCCAGGGGAGATCTGACAGCGGAAAATTGCTAATTTAGACAAAACCAATCAAGAGCCTCTTCAGGGAGCAGCCCAACCTGCCGTGGCTGATGGAGCCCAGGCTGGGGCTCAGAGGAGGGTGGGAATAGCGGCACCCAGCTCCGCTCTGCCGCTGGGAGCAGGAGGGTTTCAGCACCAAAGCATCACCGCTGCTCTCCAGCCCCTTGGGCTCTCCAAGTGCTCCCAGCTCGGAGTTGTTTGCAAGGGGCTTGAAGTGCTGGAGAAGGGCAAGGAGGGTGGTGAGAGGTCTTCAATTACAAGTCCTGTGAGGAGCAGCTGAGGAAACTGGGGTTGTTCAGTCTGGAGAAGAGGAGGCTGAAGGGAGACCTCACTGCTGCTTACAACTCCCTGAACAGAGGTCGGAGCGAGGGTGGGGGTTGGTCTCTTCTCCCCATGGAACAAGTGACAGGATGAGAGGAAGTGGCCTCAAGTTGCACCAGGGGAGGTTTAGGTTGGATGTGAAGAACAACCATAATGACCCCACAAAAGGTCATCAGGCACTGGCACAGGCCGCCCAGGGAGGTAGTGGAGTCATCATTCAGGGAGGTGTTTAAAAGCTGTTGGGATGAGGAGCTTAGGGCCACAAGTTGTGTACAGAGAGGTGTTGGTCAGACTCAACGATCTGGAGTTCTTTTCCAGCCAGGTGATTCCATGACTCTATAATTCCATGATTCTGTGATCTGTATCCCAGAGGAGCATGGGGAAGAGAAATTCAAAAGCAAAGGGGCTGTGCACAACAGGGTTAGAGGGAGCTGAGGTGAACCCTGCTGCCTGCAGCTGTTATCAGTGTCTGCCTGCACTTCTTTACATCTCATTCCTGGCTGTGGGTTTGGGGTTTTGGTTTTGTTTTGGGTTTTTTTGTTGTTTTTTGGTGTTTTTTTTTTCCCAGTCATTGGATGGTTTTATATCATGATTAAAACCATCCCTGCAGCAGCCCTCAGCTTCCCAGCCTGTGCGGGGTGGTGCCTGCAGATGTTTGTCCAAGGCTATTTGTGAGCATTCCCAGCCTGGACGCCCTCGGGGCTGCAGCTGGGGCTGGAGAAGGAGAAATTTGCTGCATCTCAGTGTCCAAAAAGCTGGAGCTGGGCTGTGGAGCTGGTAGGATGTCAAGGGCTGTGAGTACCTCCAGACCCATGGGAGCTGGGATGGGGATGGGGGCTGAGCTCCTTCTGTGCCCCTCTGCAGTTTCAGGGGGGGATTGGTAGCTGATACAGCCTGGTCGAGCTGGATGTGTCCCTGCTCCAGCTCCTGGCATGGAATGGTCCTGAGGCAGCAGGAGTTGGTGATGCTGGCACTGGATATGGTGCTGGGGGGCATACGGGTTTGCTCCCCGGGTGCCATCATGCCCTGCGGCTGCGAATGGGCAGAGCAGGGCTCTACCACCTCCTGGCAGTGTCATGGACAGAGGTTAAACCATTCAGCCCCTTCACAGGTCGGGTAACGCAGCCAGAGGCAGGGGGGGACAGGGACATTTGTCCATCTGCTCCGCAGACCTGAGGCAGAGGAACAGGGAGCTCATTCCCAGGGGATGCACGTGGCAGTGATTCGGGCAGCTCCATGGGTACCATGGTGTGTGAGGAGACCCTGACATCAGGGTACTGGCAGCACTGTGTGCCAGCTGAGCGGCAGACTCAGGAGCCAAGGGAGCCAAGAGCTGCAGCTGGGTTGTAAACACGCGGGGATAGAGTTACAGCCATTGATGTTCCTTGGAAAAGCTGCTGGGAGGGAGAGCTCCAGGACCCCTCAGCTGAGACATCTCATCCTGCCCCAGCTCCTGCAGTGGGGAGGGGAGGATCAAACCTCCTGCCTCCACGGGCAGCCCGAAGGGAGCAGCCCCTGCCCTGCTCCACTGCCCTGCTCCTTGGGGGCAAAAGGCAGTGGGGCTCAGCCCCCTGGCATTGAACGCTGCCAGCCGCCCCGAGGAAAGGGGACAGTGAAGCTTCGCCTTGGCTTGACTGGATGCAGAGGGAGGATACGGGAGGGATGGGGGTTGGGAAGATGGGTGGGGGTGGGGAAGATGTGTAGGGCTGGGGTCCGTGCTGTCGAGGGAGCATTTTGGGGTGCTCAGGGACACGGTGCTGCGAGAATGGCCCCTTGGAACTCCCTTTGCACCGCTGTCCAGCTGGGCTGCCGTGCCACCGTGCCGCTAAAGGGGCTTTGCGAGGGCACAAAAGATGCTTCGCCCTGCTCGTCCCGCGGCCGCACGGTGCCGACGGGGTTAAGGCTGGCGGCAGCTGCCGTGGCTGGCGGTTAATGATTGATACCAACCATGGTCTCCGTGGGTTTGGGAGGAAATCATCAACTCCTGCGGCTGCAGGAGAGCCACCAGCTCGGCAGGCAGCGCGGACAGAGGGGACAAGGGGCGGTGGCACCGGTAAGTGCATGTTGTGTGTGCGCGCCTGTGTGCGGCGTGGGCACCGAGCCTGCCCGTGGCACACGTGGGCCATTGTTTGTGGCTGGTGGCCGAGAGCAGGCAGGGACCTGAGGGTGGCCTGCGTGGGGATAGGCGCAGCTGGAAGCCTGGCAGGGATGACAGCGCAGAGCCTGGCACGGTCAGGGGGTTGGTGTAATTATCCCGTGCCATGGGTTAAGCAGGTGCCGAGGATTTGTCCCAGCAGGATTTCCCCGCTGCTGCTGCCGCCGTAATCCCAGCTGCTGACCTGAGCTGGCTGGGGAGGGTTGGGGCTGGGTTTGTTGTGATGCCTGGTGGCAGCGATTGCCCAGGACAGGTACTGCTGCCTGCTGGAAGTGGTTTCTTAAGGAGCTTAGCGAGAGGTTTAAACCCTCCAGGTCTTGGGCTGGCTTGTGGCTTGGAAGCTCTGTTAGTGGATCACCTTTGGTGGAGGTGTAACATCTGCCCTGTCACCTCCATACCTCTCAGATGGGTTTTGGTGGAGGTGCCAAGCTCATCCACCAGCTGTGGCCCTGCTGTCCTGTGCCGCTGTGGCTCCAGCCCCGGAGTGAGGAAGGCAGAAGGTCTCCAACCTCACAGGAGCTCCGGGTTTGTAGGAGGCTGTGGAGCATGGGAGGAGAAGCTGGAGGATTGAATCCTGATCCGATAAATGCTCTTGATGGCTTCTGTCTGCTCACCCACGCTGGTGCCCCGGGCATCTGGGTGTGCTGCCAGCCTCCCCTCCCCGTGCACCCCTCAACTCTGAGCCCCCCAGTCTGCTTCTGCCTCTGTCTGTGGCTCATTTTATCCCCACTGCCTCCTGAGGGAGCCGTTTTGGGGCCACCCCTCTGTTGGGGAGGATGCTTGGGCGGTGATGCCATGGGGCTGCCCGGTCCCATGTGGGCACGGTGGCTCGGGGACCCTGGTGGCCCCACACTGATGGAGTTTGGGGTCTGCCCCCAGGAAGGAATGACAGAGGGATGTGGTTAAAGCAGGGCCATGCACTCAGTGCTGTCACCTGTTCTGCTCTGGGTCCTGGACCACCTCATCGCATGGCTGTGACAGTCTCCAGATGCCACCCCCCATGCACATAGGATGCTGCCCCCCATCCACATGGGATGCTGCCCCCCATCATGCACAAGGGATGTTGTCGCTCCTGGCCCGAGCTCTCCATCCCCCGCAGCAGCGCGTTCTGGGCGGACCACCCCTGCGAGCCATGCCTGGGATGGAGCCGAGGTTACCAGGGAGATAAAACACAAACTCGCGGTGCTTTTTGTGCTGTTCCCCGACCCCAGCTGGAGCAGGAGCGGGGGACTCGCCCTCCCCGCCGATGCTGGCTGCCAGCAGCCGCTTTGTTCTCTGGAAATCCCCTGGCTTGCCCCTGCTCCCGGCTGTCCCACTCTGCAGGAGCTTTTCCCACTCTGCCTCTCCGCAAGACTGTCCTGGATGTCCCTGCTTGGGGCCACCACCGCTCCTGCTCCAGCCTGGCTGCGTGGTGACGTCGGAGGCAGGTTGTGGGTGCGTGGGAGTCAGCACCCACCCTTGCCAAAGGACTTTGTCCCGGCTTGGCAAGCCCTGCACAGCAGCCGCGCTGCTTCCCAGCTGGATCCAGCTCAGGCTTTGCTGCCTTCCCTCCCAGCACGGCTCCCACGGGGACTGGCAGGGTTGATGGTGAGCTGATGGAGAGTGTGTGCTGGTGGCAAAGCCCGGCCTGGCCGTGGCGCTCGCCGGCTCCAGCCTCTCATACCAAACCCTCCCCTGGTGCATGGGGCAAAGCTCTCTGGGTGGAGGCTGCTCTCTTCAGGGAGGATCTTACTGGCATTAGTGGATGGGTGGAGAGCTGAGGTTCTTCCTTCCTGGGCACTGTGGTGGCACCTGATGTGTCCAGTTCGTCACAGGGGTGAGGTGGCAGAGGGGATGGGTGCTGGCACCCTCCCTCTTGGGGCCAGCACGGCACAGATGAGGGCAGGAGGGAAAATTAACCTTTGCTTTTGCCTCCCTGGATCCATCTCTGAGCAGCTGAACTGGAGGGGGAATGCAGCATGCGGGCACCATGGTGAGTGCCACGGGCACTGCTTGGTTGTGCCCCCATCTGGGTACAGGAAAGGGGGCACAGTGTGGGGAGGGCTGCATTGCCTCCTGGCTCCCAGCCTCGATGGCTGCAGCACTGGAAACGCTTACTCAGCTGGCCAGAGAGGCTGGATTAAGGCAGGGATGAGGTTATGGAGAAGCCACTGCTGGGCTGCCACCCTGGGGATGGGCCAGAGGGAAAGCTCAGCTTGCAGCTCTGCACTGAGGTCAGGGCTCTGAGTGCCCACGAGCTGCTTGCTTTCTTCCCAGAGGCTTCATCTCACTGCAAATCTGGTGGGCACTGGGATTGGCAGGGCTGCTGCTCAGCTCTGATGAGCCCAGGGTGGTGCCTGGGCAGGCATGGTGGGGTTCACAGAATCACGGAATGGTAGGAGTTGGAAGGGACCTCTGGAGAACATTGAGTCCAAACCCCCCTGCCAAAGCAGGATCACCAAAGGCAGGCCACACAGGAACACATCTGGATGGGTCTTATAGAATCATAAAGTGGGAAGGTTGGAAGGGATCATCCAGGATCAACCTGTTCCAACCCTCCCACTAGCACAGGTCACTCAAGGCCTTGTCCAACCTGGCCTTGAACACCTCCAGGGAGGGAGCAGCCACAACCTCCCTGGGCAACCTGTGCCAGTGTCTCACCACCCTCACTGTAAAGAACTTCCTCCTAACATCCACTTTCAATCTCCCCTCTTTCAGCTTAAATCCTTTGCCCCTTGTCCTGTCATTACGAGACCTTGACAGGTCTTGCAACTCTCCATCCCACCTTTGCCTCCATCTCTTCCCCTGCAACCTTTTCTCCTTTCCCTGCCCTCTCCCAGGGCTGGCACAGAACTCTCACAAGCCCAGAGTGGCCAAACAACATTTCCCATGGGGTTGTGACACAAAGTTTGGGCCACAGACTGGCACATGATAAACCCCTGGGGACCTCAGCCCTGCCCAGGGTGTGGGGTTGCTCACAGGCCTAATTTTTCTTTATTTGTTTGCCTTTTTTTTTTTTCCCCTGCTTGAATCATTTAAAAGGGGGAAATGAAGTAGCTGCAGCACTGGAGCAGCCCAGGGCCTCACTCAGCAGAGAGCCAGAGCTGGGGACAGTTTTGCATGGTGCCAAGCTGCTGGCACTCATCCCCTGGCTGCAGCCACTCCACCAGACTCACTTCTGCTGTGGCTGCAGAATTCTATTTAAATACCTTTTAATTTTTTCCATTTTTTTTCCTTATTGCATCTCAAGCATGTCCTGCACCAGCCCCACAGGGCAGAGCTGAGCCCTCTGCACCCCCTGCCCCAAGTGGGGGTGCCCCAAGGTGGGTGGAGGGTCTGGTTTAATGGTGAATTTGAAGGTTCTGCCCTGGGGTACCCCCACGAGATGAGACTCAGCAGTTTGCATTTGCTCATCTGAAGCTGGAGTTTCTCTGCCAGCCTCGTTGCAGGGGTGCTGGGTGATGAGGTGACCTCAAATCCCTTCCCCATAGGTGCTGAGAACTTCAGCTAGCTGGGAAAAGAATTTTCAAGGGCTGTGGTTGGAGGAGAGGGAGACTGAGGAGGAGAGGGAGAGGTGAAGGAAGGGCTAGAAAAACAGAGGAAGGAGGCCAGCATGCAGGGCGTGTTTGGCTGGTGGCCACCTAAGCCCCTTGCTTGGGAAAGGCCTGGATGCTCACCCTGAGAACAGGGGAAAGCCTCCAGATGAAGGAGTTGTGTTACTGCTTCAGAGCAGGGGGAGTGCAGGCAGCCTTGGCTCTCTGCCTCCTCATCCTCCTGCCCACTGTGGTGCCCATGATGCCAGAACGCAGTGACCATGACCATGACCCAGCTGAGCCCCCCCCAAGGAGCTGGGGTGATGGGGGTTGCAAGGTGGCTGCCAGGGGTGGTGGGCATGGCAAGGTGCCTGCCAGAGCTGAAATTTGGGTTGGGGGTGTAAGAGGATGAGGAGGGTGAGTGGATGCCCGTGGCACACAGCCAGCCTGGGAGCAGAGGTGATGCTGGTGTCAGAGGGCAGTCCTGCAGCTCCAGCACTGCACTCCAGATGGTGCAGCCAGCCTAGGGGGTGGTCAGGCTCCCCATAGTCCCCCCCTCCTCTGCCTGGCTGCTCTGCTCTGGATTTAGGGCTTGGCAGGCTCTGGAGCCTGGGCAGGGAGGCTAAGCCTCACCTCCTCCCCACTCCCCACTCCATAGCAGCCAGGAGCCCCAGTGCCATGGGAATGGTTCCATTAAGCTGATGTCTGGGAAGTTTTGGGGGGACTCCTTGGCTGCATCCAGCCACCTGAGCTGGATATGCTGTCTGCTTTTGGAGAGGATCCCCCACCCCTGCACCCTGCTCCAGTCCTCAGCAAGCTTTGTCCAGACTCATCCAAGAAGGAGCTCTCCCCATGAGGAGGGATCCCAATGTTGGGAATCCTGCCCCACATCCAAGAAGGAGCTCTCCCCATAAGGAGAGATCCCAATGTTGGGAATCCTGCCCCACATCCAAGAAGGAGCTCTCTCCATGAGGAGGGATCCCAATGTTGGGAATCTTTCCCCTCACCCAAGGAGCTCTCCTCATGAGGAGGGATCCCAATGTTGGGAATCCTGCCCCACACCCAAGAAGGAGCTCTCCCCAAGAGAGGGATCCCAATGTTAGGAATCCTGCCCCACATCCAAGAAGGAGCTCTCCCCATGAGGAGGGATCCCAATGTTGGGAATCCTGCCCCACACCCAAGAAGGAGCTCTCCCCATGAGGAGGGATCCCAATGTTGGGAATCCTTCCCCTCACCCAAGGAGCTCTCCCCATGAGGAGGGATCCCAGTGCCAGAGCCCAGCAGGAGCCTGGTTGGCATCACCCACCGGGGCTTTGCCCCATGCCAAGGCATGCTGGGGGCTCACTGCTCCCCACACCCACAGAGCTGGCTGCAGGCACCCTGGGTGCACCAGCGTGGGCTGGTGCTGGGAAGTCACTCCCTGCTGTCCCCATTTCACCTGCTCCTTCCCAGCCGGGGTGGCTTTAACTCTCTCACAGCCTCAGTTGCAGCCAAGAACAGCTACAAAGCAGCCCCCTCCCCTCCCCACCCCCTCCAGTTCTCCTGCCTGCTGCTGCTCTGGCATGGCTGAGGTGCACCCAGTGTTGCTCCTGCTCATGCCACAGGGTGATGTGGGGCTGGGGGCATGGTTTGTGGGTTGCATGAAAGTCTCTGTGGGCTGGGGAAGGGCAGGGGGGAGCCAGGAGAGTTGGCCTCCTGCTCTCAGCAAACTTCAGCTTTGGGGAGGGGGCTGAAAAGCAGCAGTGGGTGGAAGTTTTGTTTTTCAGCTGCGGTGTGGATTCTTTTCTCTCGCTCCTTGCCTTTGTGAACAAGGAAGAGCAAGCTTAGAGGAGTTTTTCTCTGACCCTTCTGCCCCTCTCTGTCTCTCCTGGGAGGCTGTGTGTGTGTATGTGTTTGTGTGTGAGAGCCCCCACCCTTGGAGCTGCTGTTTGCAGCCCTGAAGCGTGGCCCAGTGGATCAGACCTGGAGGAGGCCATGGAGGGGGCTGTGTTCCTGCCCACCCCCAGATCCTAATGACTGTGAAATAGCCCAGCTGGTGCTGGGAGAGCTGCTCCTGCTCAGGGCTGGCCAAGCTGGGCTGGATCCTGGATTAAAAGCTCCCCAAGGAGCCCCTGAGCCCATTGTGGCCCCTCCTGCCCCTGAACTGGGGTGACAAGGGACAAAACCCCCACACTGAGGGGGTCTGCCCCAGGCAAATCTTGTGACTCCTATCTCCAGAGTCCACCCTACCCAGGAGCCACCTTTCCTGCTCCTGCCATGCTGCCCCAAAAAGGGGCCACAGCTTCAGCTGGTAGCTCCCCTTCCTCTGTGGTAGCCATGGCACCAGGCAAGCATTGGCTTTGTGCCACAGCAGAGAGCTGGCACTGGTCCATGGGCCGTTGGGGAACATTGACCCTCAGGTGCTTTGCTGCAGAGGGTGGCAGTGATGGAGGAGCAGGTGAGTTGCTGCTGTGGGGACATGGGGACGAGCTGTGCCAGTAGGTTTGCCAGTGGTGAGGATGCTGGCACAAGGCTGGTGCTGCCCATGGGTGCTGTGGTGGGCAGGTTTCTCTATGCCTGTATGTCTCAGCACCTGGCTGGCAAGGAGAGCAGTGGCAGCTTTTCTGTGCCCAGAGAACAGCTTCCAGCCTGGGATGCCCCAGAAGGGTGGATTTTGGTGTTTGGGAGCAGTAATCCCAGAATCCCAGCATGGTGGGGATGGAAGGGGACCTCTGGAGATCATCCAGTCCAACCTTCCTGCCAGAGCAGGTTCACCTAGAGCATGTCACACAGGGTGGCAATGCCACTGTGTTAGCACATGTGCCCATGCTGGGGACGTTGTTCTCATCCCTGGCTGCTCCCAATTGGCATCTTGGCAAGGACCAGCCGAGGAGCATCTCTGAGCTGGGTGCTGGTGCTGGACCCAGCTCTGCCCAGGCTGACCGACTGGCAGAGCTGTGACTTCGGGGCACTGAAGGGGGGAGGAGCAGGTGGATGATGCAATGGGCAGGAAAGGCTGAGCTTGAGCTGGGGAGGACCGGAGGATGGTGTCCTGAGGTGGTCCCGGGGTGCTGGTGGAGCTGGGACGTGATGTGCTGGAGGCCTCCTGGCTCTGTGTGTGCTCTGCTTCCTTCTTTGGAGGTTTCTTTCCGATGTCAGCTCTGCTTTCCCTCCCTCCCAAGGCATCGTCATAACAGTCCTGATGGATTTGCCTTCCCTTTCCAAACAGAGGGAAAGTCACCCCCAAATCCTGCCACCCAGGGATCCCCACTGGGCTCTGAAGGGCTCCCCAGACTTTTAGGGGTGCTGGGTGCCCTGCAGGTGCCTTTCTGTCTCCCCCTGCCCTGCGGCCCGGGGTTGTTGGGTGATTGGTGCCTGTGCTCCTCGGGATATTCTCTTGGGGAGGGGATGTCACTGGGGTGAGTGGGACACGGGGATGGTCTGGGGACAGCAGCAGGGGGAAGGGAGGCAGACAGAGAATCCAGGGCAGCGACAGAGCTCATCTCAGCGCGGCTGCCTCCCTGTGCCACACCCCCATTTCCCGGGCAGCACCCCCAGTTCTCCCCTGCCCTGCCAGGCTTTGGAGGGGGGGTGTGCGTGTGGGGAGGTCCATCAGCCCCCAGCCCTGCTCCTCTCGCCCTGCAGCTGCTCCCCGGCTCTGCACCTGGGCTGGGGGAGGCGACGTGTGCGGCTCTGCCCTTCGCCTCTCCTCTGCGCGGGGACGCGAGCAGGAGCTGCTGTTTGTCCCCGTCGCACACCGGGGCTGGCTGCCACACGCCGAGGCTCGCCAGCCCCGGCTGCAGCGGAGCCCACCGGAGCTCCGTCACCGCTGCCACTGCCAATGCCACCGGCGCAGGGCTCAGGGGAGAGCTGGGATCTTTGGGAGAGGGCAGCAAGATTCTTTGCCCGCCGTCAGCATCCCCTTGCCCACGCGGGGCTGTCGTTGGCCCCATGGCATGTGCCATCGCCTCGTAGCGCGGTGGCTTGGGTGGCACGGGGCCGGCCGTGCCCACCGCCGTGCCATGGTGGGAGTCGGGAGCCGGCGCTGAGCTGGGAGGGCCCTTGGCATCATGCTGAAGTTTCGGGCGGATCGCCGGGTGAGGTAGGAGCCCAGGGTGGGCTGCGGGGGGCCGGGGGGGCCGGAGAAAAGGGGACCGTGGGCAGGTGGTGGTAGGAGACCCTCAGCCCGGGCAGTGGCTGCTGCATTGCAGTGCCTGGGAGTGAGGTGAACTCGGGAGGTTCTGGAGCAGGGTCAGCCGAGGGAGATGCTTCCAGGGGGTGGCTTAGGGGGGGTTCCCTACCTTGTCTGGGGGTGTCTTGTCACAGCTGGGGGTGGGAAAAGCCACAGACGTGGGTGCCAGGAGGAGCTGTGGGGGCTGCAAAGCAGTGTCCTGGGCTTGGCAGTGGCTGGACGGGGGAGAGTCCAGCTCCAGAACAGAAACCTGCTGTGGGCAGGGCTTGGTGAGGGGACACCCTCAGTGGGGTTCAGACATGCTGGTGGGTCACAGCAGCCCCCACTTTAGCATGCTGGGGCAGTTGGGGTGCTGCACATTTGGCATTTGCACCCTCTTCATGTGTCAGCATCTCAGGGGGGACTTAGGACCTGCCCTGGTGCCATCATTTTATGTCCTTCCAAAGTCACCTGCCAGGGACAAATGGTCCAGGAGTGGCTCCAACCCCCGATGCCAGAACCCCCTTTTACTGATGTCAGAGTGTGGGCTGTCTCCATAGACAACTGGTGTTGGTTGTTGGTTGTGGCACAGAAAAGCCTGGTGCTGGGGTGTTGGGGGGGTGTGTGGGGGGGTGTTAGGAGGGGGTCTGGGGAACCAGTGCTGCTCCTCTTTGTAGGGTGCAAACACCTTGCCCAGGTTTTTAAGGTGACCCCCAGCAAAGAGGGAGGGCAGCAGATCCGTGGCAGGGTGCAGGATGGGAGCTGCCAGAGGAAGCAGCTCTCAGCAGGGCTTTGCTGGGTATAAAGTGGTTAATATCTTCAGAGCCTGGCTGGAGCCCAGGTTTGGGGTGAAGCCGTGTGGATGGGCTGGGCTTGGCAGCTGCCTTTCCTTGCTCAAACTTCTCCTGTTTTGCTGACAGCAGAAGTTCAGCAGCATGCAGGGCTGGTGGTGTGTTGGCTTTGGGGGTTAGCTGGGGGGCACCCGTATCCTTGTGCCCAGCAGCTCGGGGAAGGAGGGATGGGATCCAATGCAAACTTCCCAGGATGGAGCCTTGAGCCTGTGGTTGTTGCTCCTCATCCTTTCCCCCTGACGCAGCCCCAGCACTGAGGGCTCCCGGGAAGCAGCAGTGTGGTTCTCCAGCTGGAGCAACAAGGTGCTGGGGTGCCCGGTGATACTGGCTCTGCAGGATGGGGCAGGGACGTGCCACCAGCCAAGCCTGTTGGGTGCCCTGCCTCGCTGCTGCTGGCACTTCCAGAGAGCCTGTGGCTGCACCTCGGCATCGCCGAAGCAGCGCTGGGGGCTGAGCTGGGGCTCAGCCAGCTGCAATAGCTTGTGGTGGTGGGTCCTGGGCTGGTGTTTGGGGTCTGGGTGGTGCACAGCCCTGTGTGGCCAGGTGACCCTGTGGTGCACAGCCCTGTGTGGCCAAGTGACCCTGCTCTGAGCCTCTTTTGGCAAGTGGCTGTAAAGGCAGCAGCCAAAGGGGAGGGTGGGACCTTGGGGACATCTCTGCAGGCACAGCCCAGGATGGGCCATAGCTGCTGCTGCTGCTTCTGCAGTGCCTTCTGAGTGGGATTTCTGCTGGTGTCTGGGTTGTGTCCAGCAGAAGTAATGAGGACTTGGCCACCAGAGGCCTTGCTTGGGCTCCTGGTGAGGCAAGTGCTTCCTGGGCAAGGCTGGTGAAGTGTGGTGGGGCTAGCAGGGGAGGAGATGCTCTGGAGCCAACCTCAGTGCCAGGGCAGGTGTAGGGCGGCCGAACAGTGAGGCTGGAGCAACAAACGTGGTGCTAAAGGTGAGAAGGTGCTGAGAGGGGGCAGGTGGGACCCTAACCACCCCCTGCTGCTGTCTCTACAGCCACAATGAAAGGCGGAACACCTTCCTGCACCCAGTGACGGGACAGGTCCCCGAGGACAGCNGGGGTGGCATGTGAGGGGCTGGGTGCCCATCATTGGGGAGACTAAGGGCAGGCTCTGGTTGGGGGACAAAGGTGGGCTGGGATATGAGGGGCTGGGTGCCTGTGGTTGGGGAGACAAAGGACAAGCTTTAGTGGGGGGACCAAGGTGGGCTGGAATGTGAGGGGCTGGATGCCCCCAGGGACAAGCTCGGGTGGGGGGACCAAGGTGGGGTGGCATCTGAGGGGCTGGGTGCCCATGGTTGGGGAGACTAAGGGCAGGCTCTAGTGGGGTGAAGAAGTGTCCCACCCTTGGCTGACTCAGCTCTCCTGTGCCACAGACCCACCTCGGACATGTCAAGCAAAGCAGGCAGCAAGCGGCCGGCGACCATCAGCAGCGAGGCCTCCAACCACACCATGGTGTCGGAGGTGCCCCCAGAGCGCCACGCAGCCCGGGTGGGTGCCCGCAGCAGCCGTGCAGCATGGCAGACAGCAGCAGAGATGGGGTCCCGGGGGGCCCCCCGGGGACTGAGTGGCTCCTCTCCCCCTCTGCAGGCTTCGCGCTCCTCCCGCAAGGGCATCGCCTTCGGGAAGCGCTCCAACTCCATGAAGAGGAACCCCAACGCTGCTGTCACCAAGAGTGGCTGGCTCTACAAGCAGGTACCCAAGCTCCTGCCATGCTGGGTGCCCTTTCTTGGCTCCCCCAGGGTGAGTGCTGCTCTCACCACCCCTCTCCCGCAGGCCAGCTCGGGGGTGAAGCAGTGGAACAAGCGCTGGTTCGTGCTGGTGGATCGCTGCCTCTTCTACTACAAAGGTACAGCCCATCCTGGTGCCCACCACAGCTCCTGCCACCCAGCAGGACCTCAGACCACAAGCCAGGTGCCTCCAGGCAAACCTGGACTGGCACCATGCTCAGAGCATCATGGCAGTGGGGCCTGAAGGTGACAGTGGTCTTGGGGGTGGCCATGCACAGTACCAGGC
>WBNM01030910.1:0-13244 GCA_013399055.1 Ramphastos sulfuratus | reverse complement strand
GCAAGAAGCTAGAGAGACCAAGACTCACCGAGTTTGAGTGTCTCTGTCTTATCTATGTTTTGTGTTCTTAGTCTTATACATCTCAGGAAGCCTATGAGTGAAGTAGACATCACCATTGTTTCCTTTTCACAGCCTATAATATAATTTTCTCCATTAAAATATTCCAATTAGCCTCAAACCAGCACAATCACCAGGCACATTTTAGGGCTGAAACCAGGCTGCTGCTTACCTCTGCCTTTTGATATTCTGTCTTGGCAAGTTGCATTACAGCAATGTACTGGGATTCCCAGAAGTCTCCAACACAGAACACCACAGGTTCACAATGAAATGGATTCTCACATGATCTTCCTGCAAGACTGATGCTGGATGATTGAAATACATCTTCCTAGACAACTTCGATGTTGTAAAGTACAGAAATAATGAGTACCTTCAAAGAATGAAAAATACATTCAGCTAAACTAATTGTTACAAATACTGGTTTTGAGATTGCATTTTTATTGTCTTTAAACTCATAGCATCCCAGGAAGAGTAATGCCAGTCAGCTTTTGCGTATATTTGTATTATTCCAGTACTATTAAGTAAAATAATTTATACAGTTGCTGTGTATTTCATCCTGATGCTGCTGTACAGAGCCGTACAGCCAAAACGGAAGTATGTGCTACCTCACAAACCCACACTTAGCCACTCTAGCCCTGGATTGTTTATGTCAATTATACCAGTAATGGTGTTTGACAAGAATTTGAATAAACAAGGAGGCCTTTTGTGCTTTGTTTTGGAAAAGAAACAAATGGGCAAGTATAATCCAGGAGTGTCAAGGAGATGCAGAAATTTTCCTAAATGGCATTAAGAAAAAATGCTACAATTTGAAAACAATTTAAACAATGAAATTATTTTATTTTGCCTACCATCTAAGCCATAATGATTTGAAAAGTAACACAGACCAACAGTGTGTCTTCCAGACAAACAGTTCTATCAGTGTTGAGGAAAATAAATGAGGAATTGCAACAATCTGAAGAAACAATTTGAAGTTTTTTGTGGAATGGGGGCAGCTCCATTAGAACAGATACTTTCCTCAAGAAAGAGGCACCAGCCTAATTACACTTGCTGTCTTCGTTAATGCTTGATGACAGTTTGATGATCAATCTTGTGAATTTTGTGGACACCTTCATGGGGAATGGATAGAAGAATGTTAGGAGTGAGATATATTTGAAAATTATTCAACAAATTCTAGAAGAATTAAATGATTCAGAGAAGGAAGGAGATACTTTGCATGTCTAATAAATTACTTTTAATTGTACCAGTTTACTAATGTGAATATCCGGTTTGTAAAACACTATGGCTACAAGGAAAAAAATTATACATATTCAGATGAGTGAGTAGTGAATACAAGTAAATTTGAGGGGTTAACCACTGGCAGACTGTATTCCCACTATATACCATTGACTGATCTTTCTTCAGTACCTTTCCAAGTTCTTGGTCCTTTTTTTTTTTTTTTTTTTTTTTTAAATACATGAAAAAAAAATCTCAATCTCCTCTGTATTGTATTCATATATATATGAATGCTTTAGGGTTTCAGGGGATGCTTTCAGGGGAAACTGGTTTCCAGTAATATTCATCATCCTTGAGGAGGGTCTTCAGACAGTTACTTACGGATTGTAAATGTCTTTTTTCTTGCAATGTTTCCTATTGTTCTTCCCTATTAAGACCACTGTAGGAGCACAGATGTGAGGACTCCGTTTAGTGATCTCTCACAGAAAATATTCTGATCTGATTAATTTTCTTTGTCCTAACAGAAATTCTAAGAGTGTGCATGCAAAAGTATGAGTGGGAAGCAAAAGCATCTTTTAATACGACATACTGCAGGATTGAGTCAGGGACCTTCATCATCACAAGTCTTCTCTTGAATTGGGGTAGGATCACTTCATCAAAACAATTAACAGGAGCTGTGATGAAGTTACCCTCCGATTTGTACAGACAAGTAATGGCGTTTTTCTATTTAGATATAATTGTTTTCTACCAACAGTTTTAAATATTTGACTACTGTTGGGTTTGTACCTCCTGCAAAAAATGTGGGGCTCATTTTCTCTTTTTCAAACAACTTCTTGCTATTACAGTGACTGATGTTACTGCTATGATATTAAATACAATATTAGCATGTATGACCATTACTAAAGGAGGTCATGTTCCACATTCAGCAAAGACTGAATCAGATTTGTAAGGATATAATTCCATTTAAGGTCCCAAAAAATCGAACATTGAGCTTTGACTGTTGAAAGCAAGAACATTCTATCTATCTATCTATCTATCTATCTATCTATCTATCTATCTATCTATCTATCTATCTATCTATCTGTCTATCTATCTATCTATCTATCTATCTATCTATCTATCTATCTATCTATCTACCTACCTACCTATCTATCTATCCTATCTTTCTATCTATCTATATGTCTGTCTATCTGTCTTTCTGTTTGTCTTTCTGTCAGACCAGAGACTGTGTAAATTAAGATCAGCTGATATTTGTAGTTGCAGAATAGTTTCGGCCTTTTCTACTTCAATCTTGACATAAAAGATTATAGTATCCTTTCTACTATCAGTTTAACTTACAGGCTTCTTTAAGACAGTGCTTGAATATATGAGCTCTGCTGACTTCAAAGATTGTACCATGAGGGTTTCTGTTTCCTCTGAATTCACTAAAGATTTTTTTTTAGTGTGGCTCCTTTGGACCCTAAAAGAAGGCAAAGGCTTCACATTACTGACGCTGTGAAAAGAATTGTTGACTTTGAAATAGCCAAATTCATAACATAATTACCAGACAAAACATTCTCAAAATAAAATTTTAAGTTCAGTAGTTCATTAGTTGGTCTTAGACCAGAGTATTTGTACTTTTAAGCTTTAATTTAGAAAGACATTTGAACATACTTTAAAAAGGTTTCAAATAAGATATTTTCATTAAGTGTCAGTGGCTGTATTAAATTTATGATAATCTTGCAGCATTTCACAGCTCTTGTATTCAAGTGCATGTTTCAGATGTGGATTTTTTTTTTTTTTCTTATTTTGTCTTAGTGTTGCTTCACATCAGTTCCCAGTCTATACCCATCTCCACCCTACCACTTCAACGGGACTTGCTGTTAGAAATGCTCTCTCCAGTCTTAACGATACAAAGTTGTTTAATCTCAGAAATGAAAAATTTAAAAAATATCTACTTTATCTGTAGTGCAAGAATTCCTTAGTGACAGCATAGCAGATAAACTAAGTATTTCAACATGCTTTTCCAGCATCTATTGCAAATGGATAACTTGCTATTTTAGTTCAATGCATATAGTGAACCCCGGAAGGAATGTTTCTAAAACCAGGAAATGCCACCTATAATAAATAAGAGGGTTTTAAAAAAAATATTATTGTTATTTACAGGCTTTTTCCTTATTAAAAAACATTTTGAAATGTCTGTAAATCTAGCGCTGGTGAGACCATATCTGGAGTGTGGTGTCCAGTTCTGGGCTCACCCATACAAGAAGGCCATGGGCATAGAGGAGCAAATACAGTGAGGTTGCTGAAGGGAGTGAGGCATCTCTCATATGAGGGGAGGCTGAGACATCTGGGACTGTTCAACCCAGAGAATAGTAGACTTGGAAATCTTACACAAGTGTAATAAAGACCTCATGGGGAAAGTGAAGAAGGTGGAGCCACACACTTCTCAGTGGTGCAGACTTGAGTACCAACTGAAATACAGAAAACTTGTTAACCTGCATTTTTATTTCATTTAAGACTTTTTCTCTATGAGAGTTGTCAAATGCTGGACTAGTTGCTTACGAGGCGGTGAAGTGTCCATCCTTCGAGATACTCAAACCCAACTGGACATACCGCTCAGCAACCTTTTGTATCTGACCATGCTCAGAGCTGGGGGTCTGTCTGGAATGTGAAACTGGACACTTAAACGAACAGGCTTTTGAGTACTGCTGCTACTGCTGGTCCAGTTTTGTCCATTTGTGTGAAGAAGAAAGTACACTATGTAAAGTATATATATGTGAAATGTACATGCTTTATGAGCTAAAAGTGGCCTGAGCCCACACTGTATGTTATTTATAGCTAGTGTGTGGGAATGTTGAAGGATTGCCATACATTGATATCTGACTTTTAATTACATGACTGAGGAAAGTGAGGTTGCATTTTTGCAACTTTGTCAGCCTAAGAAATGGGATCTAATGGACCCATTAGTGCATTTTTGCAGTAAAAAGAGAATCTCCAAAATGGCTATGTAATACAAAAATAAAAGGCAGGAAACTCTTTTGGTAATCAGCAAAAACTGTAGTACAAGTTTCCCAAATATTATCCTATAGACTAAAATGTTGTGGTGATACTTGAAGAATGGGGCTGTTATTTGTCTAGTTATTTCCATGAGAACTCTAATTTTCCATATGAGCAATTCCATTAACTATTCTAGAGCAGCTATGAGATTTTTTTCTTGTGCAAGGTGCAAAGAGAGCAATTCATGCTGAGCTTTTGTTCTTGGAAAATTAATATTTGGCTTGACATTGTTGATAGATTGTTTGTTTTCAGGAAATTTGCTATCTTCCATGGTGAATTTTAAGTTTGGTTCAAGGCTCTTAGCCAAGACTCATTTTTGCTCTTAGTAATAAATAAATAGAGGAAGAAGTATGATAATGTTGATAGTGTCTCGACAGTCATCATTGAGGAGATAACATTAAAAATACAGTCTCATTTAATTTATAGACACAGCTATGATCTTATTTAGCAATCTCTGTCCCCTGAGAAGTTAGTTATTTAAAAGTAGGCAGTATCCAGCCTTTTCCCTTTCAACCTGTCTCTCCTGTAAGTACCTGAAAGGAAAATACAGTAATACCACCTACTATCCCAAATATGTGGTGAATTCGAAAGGATGTATTTTTCTCTTTCACAGCAACCTTTGCCAGTTGTCCCTTCTCACAGCACCTGAGAGACAGTACTGTCATGCAGGAAAGTGTGTTTCAGTGGAAATACAGCTTTTCACTTCTTTTGTCACGTGTTGAACAAATGAGTGGATTAAGATACATGCCATTAAAAACAGTTTATAAAGTTTGGATTTGGTTAGCATGATATCATAGCACAGTAATGTTCCAATGAAAGTCACTGTGGTGCGTTTTTGCTTCCACGTTTTGAGTTCTTTGACACAATGGCACGATGATTATCGGCCTCTGTTAGAAGTGAACTATTGAACTCAAAACTAAAGTATTTTAATGAATTATTCTATGTAAATCTGAGACTTTCATTGCATCAACCTGAGATAATACCAGGTCCTGCAAGACCTTGTACTTGAGTCCTTGACTTTATCTTTTATCTTTCCACTCAAGACCTCCTAATGATGAGCTCAGGTAACAGAGTCCCTGAGTAGGTTTTCTAAAACCTAGGACACTACCACTAAATTAGTGCAAATTTACATGACAAATCTTGCAATGGAGTTAGTACAAAGTGTAGATGGCTTTAGTGAGATATTTGCAGGGATGGCTTCTGAAGAATTGATGAGCACAGAGCTGACAGAATCATTTCTTGGCCCTTTGTGTATTTTCCCATATGGACAGGTACCCACATTTTTACGGGTTTGTGGTTGATGTACTTTGGAAATAAGTAGTTAAGGTCATACTGAGCCACATAGGCCAAAATAAATCATAAAAAGGATATGTTGCAACTAAAGTAAAATATGTTGCTCTAATATGCTCAACAGGTTGGGCACAAAATTTGGCCAAGACTCAGGGGGAAAATGCTTTGTATCTTCTGAAAAACAATAAAAATAAGTTTAAAAAAAAAATCCCACCTAATTCTTCTTTGTAAAAACTTGGATTCTTTCAGTGTTTCACCACCAGCCAAGCAGGGAACTCATTGGCATTCTCACTCTTCATAGTTTGATTCACCAGAGTATGTTTCAGTCAGCAAAATTAGCATCTAGCAAAAATTTGCTGTGGTTAACAAAACATGAGTTTCTTAAATATGTAAAAGAGAAAGCCTTGCACATACACAATTGCACTTTAGTGATCTTTATTTTTGATGTGTGACAGAAATTAATTTAGGGGGAAATGTGTCACAGTTGCTGATAGCTATCTGGTATGCAAGCTATCAGTAACTGATAGCTATCTATATGCATATGTTGCCTTGCCAATGCAATGCAGTGTTTCTTTGGTTAGGATTTAATTTTCATAAAGGCTAACAGTATCTTCTGTTAGGCCATTAGCAGGATTATAAAACTTGAAACACACTGGTAATAAATCCTCTCCAATTACCAAGTTGTAAAAAGCAGCTTCCCAATAGTTTCAGTGTAGTGCTCGCTCACTGATTTGAGAATCCATCCTTCATAAATAGAGCAGAGATTGCCTACGACTGGGTCCACCTGCGGAGGGAGAAGTTGTCCAAGTGAAATGGCCTGATGGAAAGCTCTATGGTGCAAAATATCTGGGAACAAATACAATCAACATGTATCAGGTGAGTATATTTATTACCACGTTCTTGTTTTCTCAGATGTCGTTATTGCAAATGGCTTATTCCTTGCTAGTGTTTGAGTGGCCATCTGCACATTCAAAGCTGCAGAAGACTGAAGTGTGGACTCTTATTGTAACTGCTAGTAAATAAACAAACTTCAAACTTCTTTATAAGAACTCAAGTGAACAGACGTAACATTAAGACTGTAAGATAACATTTGTTATTTTCTCCAGGTTATTTGTTTTTATTTGATGTTGGGAAATTATACAGCTAATAATACAAAATTAAGTATTGGTGTGTAACTACAATGAATCTTAGGCATTTCACATAAGAATGGAAGGGAGAATAGTGAAAAGAAGAGCATAAATAGCCCCATTTTAGTTTTTTGAAGGCACTTCAGAATTGATTGATTCATGATCTAAGAACATTTTATTCTCTGGGAATAAAAGGGAACTGAACACCGAAGGCAAGGATAAAAAGCTGACTTCTGATTTCAGAGACACAATAATTGTTTTTTTATGTGCTTGCCTTTGAGAAAAATCAGTCAGCAGCTTTAAATACCCAAGTGAATGGTGGAAACTGCAAAAAAAATCACAATAATAATAGCACTTCTGAAAGAATGAGAATCTAGGTACATTTATTATATATATATATATATAAAAACAATTTTCACTTATGTAACTCTTTTCATGTGAAGGCCTCACATTACAAAAAAAGGCAAATTTACTGTTATATCTGTAGATAAATTAAGGCACAGGGAGGCTAAATGTCTTGGTGCATTGACCTTTTCACTTTGCCAATGACTTGCAATTGAACTGAAGTCATCAAATGCCTGATCCCTTGAGCTAGTCTCAATATGTTACCTCTTCCTTTATATTAAAGAGCTGTATTGTGTTATGAAGGTTAGAAGCTCTTTATGAAATATAAAGATTATTGTTCTATAGTAACATTAATCTTCGAATCATTTAATCTTCCAAACAGCTGGTCTTCTGAGGAATACTGTGAGATAGATTAGATGAATGTTGTTATCTTTCATATTTGAAGGCACCTGACAGAGTCAAAACAGACTTGTCTTATTTGAGACCTCTTGGACGGCGTGATGAAACCAGTTTATTTTAAGGAAAATGGGTTAGCATGTGGAGGTTCAGTAAGGTGTGGAGTTCCCCAGACTAATAATCATGGGAAATTATTGTAATTGCCTTGTAACAAGCCCTGTCACAGGGAAACAGCAGAGATTAGAGGGAGTCTAGATTACACTACATAGGACTTTGGAGGCAAACAAGTATTGCAGTCTGTAGGATGGAAGAGGAAGCTACCACAACATGGCTGCTACAGGTTACAGAAAGTATGAGATATGGAGGGTGCAAAGCTAACTTCAAGACACATGAGTAGTTCTTTCTGTGATCTTTCTCTATAGCCTGTTTGAAAGCTCCGAGGACTCACGTATACACATACTGTGTTCTTCTGGGTTGTGCAATCTCTTTTGCAACTTCGAGATTACCTTGTGTTTTGTGTGATCTCTTGGATCATATGACAAACATAGATACTGAAAAGGACTTTCTGAAGTGGGTGTTATGATCTAATAAGGTACATCTTTTCTACTTGGATAGAACTATAAATTTTCTTCATGTTCCTGAGACATGCATACAGAATGTGACAGTCCATGTGCACACAGTAGTTGTGGCACACTGCACTAGAATTTCTGTCATCTAGTTTCATGTTTGGCATTCAGTATCCTGCAAAATCCCTAAGAAGTACTGGCCAAATGCCAAATGAATTGGGTGTTTAAGTGTAAATGTGAGCTACATTTGAATTCTTGATAATTTTTGATACTGACTTTCACAATTTATTTTTAAATTTCATTTAAGATTATTAAATTACCCATTCACGTTGTTAATTGCTTTCTAATGATTTCAGCTGACCCTGATTAAAAAAAAAATCTCATGGAGAGACACAGTGCAGCATTGGAAGTCTGAATAAAATAACCTGATGGATAAAAATTGTGATTTGACATGTAGTATCTGCAGTGTGAATTAAATTTGAGCTATTAGAGGTGGTGGATTTATATTTTGCACGAGTCATGATACTGTTGAAAGAGGAGCTCTTGTATTTGCCTTTAACAGCAGGCAAATTTATTTCCAGTGTGGTATGCTGAGTTATAGCTGAAGAACTTACAGTTATTCTTTATTTTAGATGTCCAATATATTTCATATTGCAAGCATGCCACATTCTGTGGTATGATGCAGTTGCTTCCTGCCGCACACTACCAGTACAAACAAAAACACTGCTCTTTCAGGAGGTAATTTTCTGATCACATTGTGCCAGTGGAATTAATTTTCTGTCCAGTTCTTTCACCAGTGATGCAAAAGCCATTACTGCTAACTGTATTATGCAAAAACATATTATCAAATTAATTGTGCAAGAATAGCAGAAAGGCTACTTCTTCATCCTGGTGAAAAACAGGATGAGTTGGCATAATTTTCTTAAAGAAAAAACAAACTGACCTCCAAGTTTCTCTACCATACTATGAACAGACTATGGCTAATGGGGTTAGTAACAGGAACAGAGAGGAGCCAAGGATGACTTTTGTGGCTTTGTTATCCATCTGTGCTCTGTGGATTTTAAATGCACTCCAGATTTGTGCATCTTTGTTAGTTGCTTTAAAAAATAAATTGCTTTTAAAGGTAATAGTTCACAGATCTGTATCCTGGCTTTTGCGAATGATGCAGTGTATTGAATTTATTAGCTGTTGACAGTTACTCTGACATGCTAAGTCATGGCATAGTTTTAATTTGAACCTGCAAAACCCCATCCATTTACAAGTTCAAATATTTGTTTTATCAGTTTTATCTATAATAATACTTTTGACAAGTTACTGTTTTCCTGTGTTTGTATTCAGGCTCATATTTTTCAGCCCATGTATGTCACTGTCATTCAGATGACTATGTTAATTCAGCTAAGTGTATGGAATGGGACTTCTTTTAATTTTATGCCAAAATTTAAAGTACAGTTTTTATGAAATTGAAACTAAAGTCATAGATTATAACTGAAATTGACATTTATTAGATGAAGTTTTTTTAAAAAAAAACAAAAAACATAAACTCCAGTTACTAAAAAACGTAAATGCTTCAAAGCCTCAGCACTTTAACATTCCCCACACCTAGTTGCATTTCCTTTCTCATTTTCTGCTAACAGGGTTCATGTTGGATTAAATCTAAACCTAAGCATGATAAAGCTTTCCATCTTCTGAACAGAACATTTTAAAGCAATTCCATCAGATTCAATAAAATCCGGTATATCCTTAGTTGTCACTCATACTTTCTTTTGGCATGGTCTTTCTCAACCTTGAATCACAGGATGTTAAAGTTAATTTTTTATTTATTAGAAGGAAGCAGAAAAAAATAAAGGCAAATGAAAATGACACAAAAACATTGTATTATGTCACTGTAAAAAATAATGTCTATATTGTTTCTGCTTGCTATTCCTAATCTAATAGATTTTATTGTATATGTGTCAGTGTTGATTTTTAAGTCTGAATATATTGCGTTTCCTAAGAAACAACATTTTAAATGTTTTATGCTAATTTTACCATCTTAAAATAGCAAAGGAATTGTATATAAAGCTTTCATGTTTGCACATATATTTTTCCCTGGAGACATTCCCAGAAACTTCTGCAAATGTTAAGTTACTATTTTATTATTAAATACACATTTTTTCAATTAGGTTGAGTTTGAAGATGGTTCTCAAATAGTAATGAAGAGAGAAGAGATCTATACACTAGATGAAGAGCTTCCTAAGAGAGTAAAAGCACGTTTTGTGAGTATTTACTGATAGTAATTTTGTTGGCATATATATGCTCAAAATGTCATCGACACTATCCCTGGATTTATTCTGAATTTTCGGTTTAAATTCAGTTTTGTGAAGCCTCTACTAATATGACTAGCTAAATTAACACAGCAATTCTCACGAGTGTCCATTTGCTAGTGAGAAGGATTAGTTCCTCAAGTTCTTCAAGGCAAATGTTGTTGTCAAGTGTTGTTCTTTTCTCCTTAAAAGTAATATAGAATCATAGAATCATAGAATGGTAAGGTTGAAAGGGACCTCAAGGATCATCTAGTTCAACCGCTTGCCATAGGCAGGGACACCTCCCACTAGTACAGGTCACTCAAGGCCTTATCTAACCTGGCCTTGAACACCTCCCGGGAGGGAGCAGCCACAACGTCCCTGGGCAACCTGTTACAGTGTCTCACCCCCCTCGCTGGAAAGAACTTCCTCCTGACATCTAGTCTAAATCTTCCCTCTGCCAGTTTGCCCATTGCCCCTAGTCCTGTCATTGCAAGACCTTGTAAATAGTCCCTCCCCAGCCTTCCTGTAGGACCCTTCAGATACTGGAAGGCTACTATAAGGTCTCCTGGAAGCCTTCTCTTCTCCAGGCTTCTCTTCTCAGAGCACTTCTGTCCACACAGGAGAGCTGCTCCAGCCCTCTGATCATCTTTGTGGCCCTCCTCTGGACCCGCTCCAACACTTCCATGTCCTTCCTGTGCTGGGGGCTCCAGAACTGCACACAGTACTCCAGATGGGTTCTGACGAGAGCAGAGCAAAGGGACAGAATCCTCTCCCTTGCCCTGCTGGCCACACTTCTCTTGATGCAGCCCAGGACTTGGTTGGCTGTCTGGGCTGCATGCGCACACTGCAGGCTCATGTTGAGCTTTTCATCACCCCAGACCCCAAGGTCCNCCTTTTTTCCCTTCTTGAAGATGGGTGTTATGTTTGCCCTTCTCCAGTCAGCAGGAACTTCCCCAGTCTGCCATGACCTTTCAAGTATGATGGACAGTGGTTTGGCAACTTCATCTGCCAGTGCCCTCAGGACCCATGGATCTCGTCAGGCCCCATGGACTTGTGCACGTTCAGATTTCTTAGGAGGTCTTGAATGTGATCTTCTACTATAGTAGGCAGATCTGCCATCTCCCAGTCCTTACTTTTACCCTCTGGAACTTGGACATTGTAGTTGGAGCCCTTGCTGTTGAAGACTGAGGCAAAGAAGTCATTGAGCATCTCAGCCTTGTCCATATCCTTTGTCAGCAGCTCTCCATTTTTCCTCTGGAAGGGTCCCACATTCTCCCTAGTCCTCCTTTTCTCACTGATATACCTGAAGAAATTCTTCTGGTTCCCTTAGGTGAATCATCTGTCACATCATGAATTATCAAGTTAGTAAATATGCAAATTGACAGACATTCTGTTCTTTCAACGTGCTTATAACCAGTATATTTTAAACAACCCACAAAACAAAAAACAAACTTTCCAATTTCTAATAGGTTTGTTATTTTGAAAGCATTTAAATTTAATATAAATGCACTTGTTATAAGAAACAAAGTGCCTGTCCAGAACTTGTTAATGTCACCAGGAGGGCTCATTAGCATTTCAATAGTATTTGGTTTAAAATCATATCTCTTCTGTGTTTTTGGAAGTACAGCACAGTTTCAAACATCATCCACTAGCTAGTCATTTATATGTATGCCATGTGGGAAAGTGTGGAGATTCATAAAGAACACAACACTTAAAGGTTGAAAAGGGAAAGTTCTGCCATACTGGAGGAGGAGGAGGAGACAACTGCTGTAACCTTTGTCATTAATACTAACTATTGTGCAATACACTCCGTCACCAAGTCTACTCAAGAAAAGCACCGTGTTCTTCTCAGGTTCATATTCTATGTTGAAGTTGTTCAAAACTGCATTGCAAATTAAACATTAGCTTTCTTGACATGTAAAACCAAAGTATAAGGATGTAAGAACCTCACCATAATTGAGAACAAGCAATAATTCACTATTGTGAATAAAAATAACCTCTTACTTAAAAAGTATTTTCAGTGAAATGTTGAACAGTAGAGCAGTGTACAGTGGATTTTTTGTTGTTGCAGGGAGTTGGGCTTATATACAATACCTGTTCACACATCTATGCTGTGACCTTAACTGATTCTTGAAGGCTGAGTGCAGGGAGTTAAACGGCAATGATGTGCAGAGTTGATTCTTCAGGCATATATCAGCCTATATGACTTTGGTTGACTAACGTAGCATTGCACGGCAAAGTAGCTTTCAGAAGGTTTCAGTCTAACTTTCCTTTTCTGTGCTTCTTGCCACATGCAGCTGCCAGCATTGCTATTGTCATCACTGACATTTATTCAGTTCTCAGCAGCCAACCCAAACACAGATACCGTGTATTTCAAAAGCTAGGATATCAAAGTAAAGAATTGACATAATGTATGGAAGGGATGATAATGCTGAGAAAGGGAGAGAGACAGAAAAATGTAACACTGTCAGCCTGCTGGGGTGTCCAATGGCAGGATGCCCTGTTTTACTGAAAAAACAGATTAAGATTAGGACAACTCTTTCTAATGGGAGGTGCAGTGATGAAATATTCTTGGCTAAAACACCTTTTTCTCAATATACTTGGGATAAGTGCACAAACTTTTGGTGTCCTAACGGTCAAGGGTAAAGATAGATGTCTTGGAAAATATGCACAAAGTCACAGAATGTCAGGGACCATGAAAGATCATCTGGTCCAATCCCCCTGCCAGAGCAGGATCACCTATGCCAGATCACACAGCAATGCATCCAGGTAGGTTTTGAATATCTCTAGAGAGGAAGACTGCACAAGCCCCCTGGGCAGCCTGTTCCAGTGTTCTGTCACCCTCACAGTGAAAACATTTTTCCTCATGTTTCCATGGAACTTTGTATACCTCAACTTCCAGCAGTTGCCCCTTGTCCTGTTGTTGG